>JBANCX010000487.1:0-17280 GCA_037040065.1 Dettopsomyia nigrovittata | reverse complement strand
CGATACAATTACACAATTTGGTAAGGAAGTTAACAAATCTTGAGCGTGAGAATTGAAACACTTTTCCTGTATTTTCCTGCAAACATTTAACAATTATTGAGTTCAAGTTCAACATCTTTTGTGAAATTTGTAACAACGCACATGATATTGTACCAAACTTATAAATATGGTAATAAACATACATACATAGCTTCATAGCAGCATGTCCACTCTCTGTGTTAGCGATAAATCTAACAAAACTATTTTGCAAGCCAAAAAAATACAAACAAGCGCTCATGTGGACATGTGGGCAGCTCCATGCTAAACATGTGTATGCCAGGCACTTGCCAATAGACTGACTGACTGACTGACTAACTCACTGACTGACTGACTGCGGCTCTGATTGCGACAGCTGTGCATACAATTGTAAATAAGAAAATGGCTTAAAAACACACACACAATTGTAGCGCGCGATGCGACTCAATTGTAAATATTTGTTAACTCTTTTTTTTTCTTTCAGTTAATGCCAACACAAATGCACCCCCACAAATACAACAATTGATTGACCCAAACAGACAATCACGTTCAATCATTTGAAACCAATAAAGACAAAATAAATCAATTCAAATTGGTCTTAAAGCAACAATAAGAAATACAAATAAATTTATGCATGACAATTGCCTCAATTACTAAGCGATCAAGTTGGCTAAGAGGCCACTTTGAATAGCGTTACCATCTTCATTAGCCATTGCAAATAGAAGCCAAGCGCAACGTACACACACACAGAGAGGCAATTAATTTAAAATTTCTACACGCAAGAGCGTGTTAAATGAATGATGAAGACAACTACGCGTTGGCGAAGTCAATTGTCGATGCAATTAATAAATCATGAACTCTTTGAAATACACTAATAAAATGTGGACACAAGTTTATGCAACACTGTTATCGATAACGACTAATCGATAACTAGAACAGGGTTGCCAACTTAATGAAGAAGATGGCTGCCATTCTGAGTACTCAAAAAGGTCATGCAAAGCTTTTATAATCCTGCTTCGCGAAGTCAATTGTCGATGCAATTAATAAATCATGAACTCTACTAAATTGTGCACACAAGTTTATGCAACACTTGTGATTGCAGCTGTTATCGATAACGACTAATCGATAACTAGAACAGTGTTGCCAACTCAATGAAGAAGAAGGCTGCCATTCTGAGTACTCAAAAAGGTCAAGTAAAGCTTTTATAATCCTGCTTCGCGTTCGCGTAGTCAATTGCGCACACAAGTTTATGCAACACTTGTGATTATTATCGATAACGACTGATCGATAACTAGAACAGTGAAGAAGAAGAAGGCTGCCATTGTGAGTACTCCAAAGGGTCAAGCAAAGCTTTTATAATCCTGTTTTGATGCCAAAAATATTAAATAAATGTTTTGCGTAAAGAAATTAATGAAATAAAGTCTTAAAAATATAACAATAAAAATAAATCAATTAAAAGAAATTAAGTTTTATACAATTTTAATTGATTTGTTTTATAATTTAGAGAGTATTTAAACTGCGGCTAAATAGCGGCATAGCTAACAAAATAAAACAAGTTAACTTGTTTCTCGCTATTCGTTCAAACGTTAAATGCATAGCACGCATGGCCTAAAACCTAATCGAGAGCGATTTGCCAGATGTTTGTTGATTGCGGTTTCCCAGGGTGCCTTTAACTTGTCTTGGGATGAAACGACAATTGGCCATGTTGCCGACAAACACAGACAGACAGGCAGACCGATAGACAGACCGAGTTGCAGTTGCATAATATAGCTTTAATGAATTGAGCTTTTGATCTTTTGTTGTTGCATTTAATTTATGGCCGTTAGATATATAGATATATATATATATACATCACGCACAAGCTTTGCTTGCATTTTACAACAAACACACACACACACACACACAACGCAATGTCTAAAATGGAGTGTTGGTCAGCGCTAGTTTTTGGTCAACCACTTTGCCAATTGACTCTCAGACTCTCAGCAGCGTTGCATTGGCGCGTGTGTATCGCACTTTGTTTTGATATTTTTTTTTATATATCTCGTTCAATTAAATGTACAAAACGCATGCTTTGGGCACGTTTCTTGATTTTTTTTTCTTTTTCTTTGGCATATTGCGTGTTGTAGCAATTTGTTAAACTATAAATATAAATTTGTTAGCTGGTTTTTTTCAAAGCTTTTTACAAATCTATGTCTTGTCTGGCACATTTATGGCCTTCAACATGAACTTGAACTTCTTCAATGATTGTGCGTATTATGTGTAATTGTAGGCCGTTCTGTACAATTTGAAGTTGAATGTGGAAATCGTATGAATTGTTGTATGACGTGTAGCATGTATGTTTGTTATGATATTATTATAATTATCTTATTATATCTGTCTGTTATAGTCTATGAAACTCATTGTTGTATTTTTTGCAAATCTTTTTTTTTTTATAATTCCATTTTGTATCAAGATTTTGTATCTTGTTTAAATTCAACTTAAGTTAAAACAAAAGAAAGTATTTTATTCCGTTTATGATCTACGACTTATGTAGAATATCAATAAAATATTTAAATATATAGAGAGTATAGAATAGATTTCATTTATTTCTAACGTTTTCAATTTATTTTTTGTTATATTTTTCTATTAGAAATTATTCTGTTTGTCTAGAAAAAACTGAAAATTGTTTTCAGATATCGTTGCTAGACGATCTAAAGTTATTTATTTAATGAAATATTATGATATTTGTGATATATAATGATGTACAATTAAAAAGAATTCATTTTTTTTATATATTCTTTAAAATATTTGTGAACTTCTACAATTCTAAACATAAATTTTAATAAAAAACTTCAAAAGAAATCAGTCTCAGTTTAGTTTTCTCTCCTGATTTGGTGTATAACAGTACAAATTCCTTCTAATCTTGCTGGCTAGAGGTCATAATAAAAAAATTGACTGGATGCCAGCATTCCATAGTCCATTGTTTGTTGTCTGCATACTACATATATAACGACCTCTATAAAAACATGCCAAACATTTTTGGTTGTTCGTAGTCGGTGCCTTTTAAAAGCCAAAACTTAAATAATTTACTTTTTTTCCTTTGAAAAGCGATAAACCAATAAATTGGGCTATAAATTATGCAAGTGGCCAATAAAAGTTCTGACTCAATTAAATGCACATCGAAGTGCTGTGAAAATTGTCGCATTGGACATACATATGTGCATATGCATTGGCAAAAACAAAAGACTTAGGCAACGAACTTGCGCTTGGAATGTTTTAATATACTTACGAATTTCATGTTGATTGAGTTGCTTTTGAATGAAGTTTTATTTTTGGGGAAGTGTTGGAGCTGCAATTAGTTAACAAATATTTCAAATATTAAATTCGTTATTATTACACAGCACTTGTTAAATTTATATTTATTTCTTTGTTAATTATAACACAAAACACGAACAGTTTGATTAAAATTTTTAAATATTTTTTTTATTTGTTTAAATTATATTAATTTTTTATTTTTTGGATTATTTCAAATATTTTTATTTTCACGTAACACGGCCTAAAACAATAAGCTTGCTCAGTGTGTGGCTTACACGAATTGGACTCGATTACGGATCGGATCGGTACGTACGTACGTCGGGCTATGCGGTTAAACGTTTAATGAATTCCAACAGCAAATGTTCAGTTGATTTTATATAAAGCATATGCTACTGGCGTGCGCCGCAGTCGCTGTTGCCGTTGCCGTTGCCGTCGTCGTCGCAGCAAATGCTGACTGCGTTTTGAGTGAGCTTTTGTTGTTGGTGTTTGAGCTTTTTTGTTTTGTTGAGCTTCAAGTTGATGTACTACGTGCAGCCTACGTATGTACATACATACGTGCGTCACGTGTTGTTCTCTGTATGAGTGCACTGAGACAATTGCTCTCATAAACTATTTAAAAAAAATGAATTTTTTTTTTTAATTTTAACAAAATATTAGACAACTTTCTAAGCATTTGGCTGTCACTTTTTTTTTGTGTTAACTGGTTTTTTACTATTTTTTGTAGCCTGCACTTCAAGCGGGTCAATCAGCCGTCTTATGCAAATGCAATGCAAATGTAATAGAAAAGCTGCTGCTGCTGCTGACAACACCTTGGCTTGATTGCAGCAGCAACAGCAACAGCAGCAGCAGCAACAGCTTAAAGCTTTTGAGCAATTTCTTCCGCCTCAAAACGTTTTGACCGTGAAAATTTGTGTATGTTGTGTGCTGATTGTTGGTCTGTTTTTTTTTTTTTATTTTTTATTATTTTATACATTTTTTTTTGTACTATTGTTGTTGACTTTTCTGACTTAAATGACAATTTACGTTATATACTACATTGAGACTTTTTTTTATATAGTTTTGTTGGAGTAATAAGAAGCAACAACAATATGCATTTTATCATAATTCATAATCATAATCATAACGCACGAATTTGTCTGCCGGAAGTATTTGAAAACAAAAGATTTTGGCCAAAAAACTTGTACGATATATAGAATCAGTTAAAGCTTTATGTGCAACATCTCATAGATAAAACGTTTGACATTTACTTGCCTTAAGAAAACATAAAAAAAATGTTATTTAAGCCTAATAAGGGGTTGCTTAATTAGTTGTTTAGTTTTAAATAAAAAATGTAATTCACATTTAACAATTGACAATTAAATTAAATAACACTTTTGTAGCTTAGATCTATTAAAATTAAAAAAAATATATTTTATTAAATACAAAATTAAAGTTTTTTCCTTTTAATATCAAGAAAATTAAACAAACTTTCAATAAAATTTACAAAAAATATGTTTTGTCTTTGTTACTTCCTTCATATTTAGTTAATGAATTTGATTATATTTTAAAGAAATATATTTATTTGCTTATTAAAATGATTTAAATTATGGATTTTTTCCGACGAGACCACCTTATACTTCATCATGGGCTCAAGGGAACTGAACTGAGAGTAAAGAGACAATGCATAGGGTTGCCAGATAGTTGCATTTATTAGCTTACTCAATAATAGCGATTGCTATACAAATTTATCGATAGTCAATAAAAGCAAACATAAATTAGTTATCGTCTGGTATGAGTTCTTTGCAGGGACTTCAATATATACAATTCAATATTTTATTGAATTTATTTTATCTATTTTATTTATTTTCACATTTATTTGAATGATTTTGTGTGTTTTTCACACCTTTGCCTCTCTTATTTGTTGTATTTTCTTTAATTATATTGTCTGTGCGATGTTTTATGGCAAACGCTTTAAGCAACCCTCGTTGTTAATGACAACAATTAAATACAATTTAAACACTTGTACTAAGCAATGCTAGAAATGCGTTTAATTGTTTTTCCCCCGTCAAATTGCATTAAAAGTGCAGTCACGTGAAGGCTATGCTTAGGGTTTGCCCGAAAGAGACAGCACGCTAGAAGACAGACAGAGAGAAAGGTAGAGAGAAAGAGAGGGGAGTTCAATAGATAACGATGCAAAAAAACAATGTTTTAAGCAAGTTCAAGTTCAATTGTCAGAGCTTGCAGCTGTTGCTCCAGCAAGCCACAAAAGCGCCTTCATTTAAACAATTGATGCAACCGCAAGCAAAATTGATTTAAATAATTAAATATTTATTTCTTTGTTGTTACTTATTTAGTACTTAAAGTACATTCGTTGGGGGGTCAAGTTCAGATTGAACAATTGTTTGTTAACAATAATTAGTAACGCTTAATTGGCTGTCGATTGTCGATTGCCGATTGTCGATATTCGATTGATTTCGTTTGGCTGCCTTTTTCAAGACAAAATCAATTTGCGTTTGCCTCGTAAGCGTACTTTGGCTTTCTTACCAGATTTTGAACAATTTGTATTTTGGCCATTTAATTGAATTATAGTTTTTTAGCTGACATTAGTTATCAATCATTTGGCGTTAAAAAAAAAATTTGTTTTTTTTTTGGCCTCAGTCAGTCGCGAAGGGTTATTGCCACTTTGAGGAATTAACAAAAGAAAAATTAACTTTTTTTGGGCTTAAACTTGTCTGCATTAATGAGCTTTTAAATGTGTCTTAAAGTAGTTGCTGATTAAAGGCGTTTAAAGTCGAAAAAGTGTTTTTTTTTTCTTTGGCTTGAAATCGATTTTAACCAAAGAACATCGAATTTTAAACGAGATTTTGTTCTTTGTTTTATAGAATGTTTAAAAATCAGATGAAAATTAATGATAATTTTAAATAATAAATAAATAGTTAACAAACCAATAACGAACAAAAAGAAAAATCCAAATTTGTCGGCTTATGAACAGACTGAGACACTTTTGTTTGAAGCCGCTTGGCTTTAAATGCCATTTTAAACCGATTCGATTGAAATATTATCGATAACTTAAAATATTTATCGGTTTCAATCGAATCACACTGCATATCATATTCTATTTTGTAATCGATTCGTTTAAAATAAAATCGATAACTTAAAGTATTTATCGATTTATATCGAATCGAACTACATCTATCTAGTCGATTTAAATAGAATCGATGGTATGCTTACTATAAAATATTTATCGACTTATATCGAATGGAATAACATCTTCTTTATTATTTTCTGTCAATTCGATTAACGATATCGAGAACTTAAAATATTTATTGATTTTTATCGAATTCAACTACATCTTGTTCTGCGTACTTAAACAAATTAATAATTTATGTTGCTTCAAATGGAAATTCTTCAAAATTCATATTAATCAACATTGGCAACACGCGCAAACAATTAACAAGATTTCAGTCCATAAACAATACACATTCAGAGAAGTGCCCTCAAACAAATTATAAGTATTATTAAATAAATATACAAACCCGTTTAGTATACACTGTAATTATACAAATTACATATTAAATTTAAATTATACGCAATATTACAATACAACATTAAGGAAGTTAACAACAAATTGAGCGAGTTTTGTAAAAGGAGAATAAGAACAAAAAAAAAATAAAAATAAATAAATATTACCGGAAATCGAAATCGAAATCAAACAAAACTTGTTGGCGATAACAAGTGAAATGTTTAATCGATCCAAAAAGTGCATAATTTGCATTTGAAGTAAAAATATTTCATAAAATTTAATTAACTAAATCAAGTGAATACATTTGTCATTGGAGCGTTTTAATATGACATTATCGATATTATATCGATATTAATATTAATATCAAAAGCGATATATATCGATATTTACAGCGATTTATCGATAAACATTATTTAAATTGCAAACATTTCTTAAATTAAATTTACTTCGTTTTCAATATGTACTCAATAAACTCGATTTGATTTTCGATATAATATCGATATCGAAATAGCATAATAAAGTGCTTCACATTGATTAAATTGTATGTACTTAGTTTTTGAATATGTTTTCAAATAGATATCGATATTTTCGATATATTATCGATATTTTCGATATATTATCGATATATGTTTATCGAAATAGTATATTATTTTTTGCCTTGTTTTGAATATGTTTTCAAATAGATATCGATATTTTCGATATATTATCGATATATGTTTATCGAAATAATATATTTCACAAATTCATTTTTTTTTATTCTACTCTATATTATATCAATACATAATGTTGACATTTTCGATCAGATATCGATATCTGCATAGTTTATTTCCGATATATGTACATACCATACCACATTTTTAGAATGTAATACGACAATAGTAAGTGCTTGCCTTGCGTTTGTAATGATTTATTGTTAATAAATAAACTTGTGGCCATAAAATATTAATCGGCATATAAAAAAAAAATATTTATTACGCTCATAAACTGCTAAAAAAATAAAAAATAAATAAAAGTAAACACAAATTTTCAAAAAATTGTAAACTAATTTGTGAAAAAAAATTGCATTAAATTGTGTGAGTGTGACCAAAGTAATAACAAAAAAAATAACCTATCGATAAATGTTAAATATTATGACGCATTCTTTACATGGAAATGAAATTCATTTTTAAACCTTTTTGCTTTAGTTTATTATTATTATTATTAATTACAAGCCACAGGTGATATATATATATGTATATGTAAGTAAGTGGTTTGTTATTTTTATGATTTATTTTTGGATGATTCATTGACCTTACTGACAATGTTCCCACAAAAGATTCTGATATAATTAGATACGTTATATGCCAATTAGCGACGTGTCGAGGAAGCGTTGTTAACACTGATGCTGCCTTAGATGTAATTTCTATTTTTTGCAGTATTTTTCTCCTAATATTATTTAACAGTTATTGCCAATTAACTAATTGTGCCCAAATGTGCATTTGTTTTTAATTATGAAAAGCGAGCGCAAATTTCATATTTCCGGTCCAAATCGCATGCGATTTGCATTTATAAATAAACAAACGTTTAGCGTTTAAATGTTCTCACGACAATGACCTTGACAATGCCCCGCGCACAGGTCGTATGAGTAACGCACGCTCGCGTCTCTCTTGCGTATGGAAGAAGAAAACTCTTTGGAGGCTAAAAACCAGTTTTTTTGTTTGTTGTTGTTTCCCATTAGGCGTTTAACTGAATGCGCGAATATGCGTATGCAACAACAACAACAACTGGACATGTTGTTGGTTATCAGAGTCATGGGATTTAATTGAAACGGGTTGTTTGGCGCTTTTTTGTAACACATGCGTTAAATTGCTGATGCAATTATGACGTTTAATGGACTTACGATAGGGAAGAGTTTTGCCCAATTGTCAACATATGAAAAAGTCACAATTTGCATATAACAAGTCAAGCGAAAAGTTGTGTTTTTTTTTCTGTTTATATAATTGATGTCAATTCAAATTAAGCGCCAATTGAGTTAGACAATCAACAGTGTTGGCTAACAGTAAAATCAAATCGATAGTTTATAGTTAGTAATCGATAAAAGGTCAGCTTGACCAGCCAACTTATGAACCGACTTATCGTGTTCAACCATATATCGATTTGCCGGCGAGCAATTGGCATTGCTCAGGGATGAATAAGACTTCAATATACGGAGGTCGGATAAAAAAGTTTATAAATAAATAAAAATAATTATGAAAAGAGACTTGAGTTTCGCAGATTACAAGCGGCTTACTTTTCATTAGTAGAATCAGAGTTCCTGACCAAGAGCGAGCCTGTGGAGCCACATAGTTTAGATGCAGCGCAACAACGGATATGAATGAGAGCGATCGGGAAAAACTGCCCTGGAGCAACACAGCATTCATTTAGTAGATGGGGCAGAACCAGTCAAAGAGCGTTTTTAAAACGTCTCACAACGGTACCAACGACTGGTAGCAATAGAACCAAGCGAGAGTACCTGGAGCAATTGGATGACTCTGGTGAGAAAACCTGGAGAAAAACGCTGAATACAGTGACTATAAGGGATGCCTACCCGTTACAGAATATAGAATCAATTCTCAGCAGAGTGGAGGACACGGTATACATTAGCAGCGTTGACCTGAAGCATGCTTTCTGGCAGATTGAGCTGGACCCGAAGAGCAGCGAATATATCAATTTAGAATGATACCATTCCGGTTGTGCAACGCCGCCCAGCGATTGTGTCGACTCATGGACCGCGTAATTCCACAGAGCCTGGGGGGTAAAGTATTCGTATACCTCGATGATCCACTAATTATATCCAAAACATTTTAGGAACATATAAAACTACTTGTGGACGTAGCAAGGTGTCTCCGGTCAGCGAATTTGACAATCGGGATGAAGATGGTGCAGGCTCACTGCGCACGGACCAGAAGAAGGTAGACGGAATTCTGCAAATCCCGGTGCCGAAGAGGCAACTGAGAAGTTTACTAAGCACAGCTTAGATGGTACAGACGGTTCACACGCAACTTCTCTGGACTCTCAGCGCCGTTTACAGATTGCCTGAAAGAAACAAGGAAATTTGTGATGACAGTTGAAGCGATAGAGTTGTTCGGCGCATTGAAGCAGGCACTTACCAGTGTACCCGTACTAGTAAATCCCGATTTTGAAAGGCAATATTTCATATAGTGTGAAGCCAGCCATGTAGCTTCCTACAGGTGCAGTATTGTTCCAGAGAGACCACGAGGGAGCGAATAGTTATTACAGCGTTACCGAGAAAGAGCGCTTAGCCGCGGTCAAAGAAATTGAGAGACTCGGGCCATATGTGGAACTAATGCCGTTCACAGTCATTACCGACCATGCCAGCCTACCATGGCTCATGAACCTTAAAGATTTAAGCGGACGTTAAGCACTTAGATAACAGACATGTTTTCCCGACCGTTTGAGGACCACTTTGAGACCACAGCGTTTGAGAGCGGAGAGTACATGGAACGCATACAAACAGTCCAGTAGCATGGAGATCAATTTCCGGATCTAACAGTGGAAGATGGGCTCCTGTTTAAGAGAGAGTACAGCGAGGAGTTCCAGTGAAAGTTGTGGGTACCAGAGGCCATTTCGTCTGCTCTCATACAACAGACACCTGACGGAGAAGGCAGCAACCGAAGGTAATACATACCGATAACGGGAAGCAGTTCACATAGCGCGAGTTTGAAGCATGCACACAGCATTATGGAATCCGGCATATCCGTCGAATGCGTCCGAACGCGTTAATCAGTCGGTGCTGGCGGCCATAAGAACACACATGGTCAAGACCACAAGCACATGCAATCAATTTATTAATAGGACATAGTGAACAGCAGATCTTCGATTGCCGAATTGAAGGAGCTCAATGAAGCTACACATGCTTAGTTGGCTGCCATACTCAAGAATATCGAACGTTTGGATGATTGGGCACGCGAGATGGCCGACCAAGCATTGGTCACTGAAAAAATGTTGGCTATATCGCGCCATCTATCGGATAAGACACAAACAAGTGCCGTCACCTTAGAGAGCCTCATCGCGTCATCCCAAAAGGTGCAGGCCACCAATGATAAGCTAGAGAATACGGCCGGAAGTATAACTCAGTCCAGTGAACTATTAAAGTTTAAACCAAATCGATTCATAAGACGGATCTCTGATTTATATATCGATTATAAAGCGACATTGTTCTCAATTGAACTATTTTTAAAATCCACGCGGATTCCGTAAAAATATTTTTTTATTTTCCGATCTGTTTCGCAAGTTTAAGGTCCAAAAGTTTGGGTTTTAAAATATTAAGTGCATACGTTAAAAGCTTTCGCTTATTCAATTGTTTTAATATTTATTATTAATTTGTTATAAAAAATAAATAAAAATTAGTTTTCTTTAAAAATATTATTTTTTTTAGTATGGACATCGTGGTACATTGCCTGGATTTGTAAAACTATTTGTATTCACAAGACGACAGATATCTTTATAGGAACGTCCTTGAGGTTGTCTGGGCACGGGCTTATAATAGTTTGGTGTTCGGGTAGCCGGGTAATTTTGTCTTCCTAGAAATTGATCGAATATTGTCCTTCCATTGATCGAATACACTGCACAAAGGCAGATTAATAAATATGTGAGCAACAGCTGCATGATGGATGTACTTGAAAAATTATTTATTTATAATGAGTTTATAGGAAATTCAGCTGAGCTATTTATTCAAATTATGTTGCGAGCAAATGTCAGGGACATTGATAACAGAAATTTAATCAGAAAATTTTAAATACGTCTGCTTTGCAACACTGCATTTGCTATCGATAGTACTATCGATAGGTGAACTGGAACCAGAGTGAATTTTAATAGTCTGGCAACACTCGCTTGAATTGTTTGCCTTTTATTTTGTTGTTAAATTGCCGCAAGAGAAGAACTGATTGAAAATGAGCCGCAACGAACAAATTTGCGATGACTTAAAAGCATATTTTCGCACACACAGCAAAATACGTGAACAGCGGCCGCATATGTCCAAGGTAATAGCGAAAAATTTCAATTTTGTTGTTCATTGTTTTGATGATTTTCTATTTTTCAGGTTCATTCGGTTTGTTGGAACGCCAATGGCTGCCATTTGGCATCGGGCTCATTTGACAAAACAGTTGCCGTTTATACGTTAGAACGAGATCGCTTTGTTAAGAGCAATGTATTCCGTGGCCATACAGCATCAGTGGATCAATTGTGTTGGCATAAAACACATCCAGATCAATTTAGCACGGCCAGCGGTGATAAAACCGTACGCATTTGGGATATCCGTGTGGCCAAATGTGTGGCCGTAACGAATACAAAGGGAGAGAATATTAATATAGCTTGGTCACCGGATGGCAAAACAATTGCCGTGGGCAACAAAGAGGATCTCATAACATTTATCGATACACGCACGAATAAAATACGCGTTGAGGAGCCATTTAGCTTTGAGGTTAATGAGATATCATGGAATAATACAAATGATTTGTTCTTTTTAACAAATGGCATGGGCTGTATGCATGTACTCAATTATCCTAGTTTGGAGCATCAATTGACCCTAAAAGCACATCCTGCCAATTGTATTTGCATTGAATTTGGACCAACAGGTAAGCACTAGAACATCAGTTGCGTATCGATGAAAATAAAATCCATTTGGTTTGTAGGAAAATACTTTGCTACGGGCTCAGCGGATGCTCAAGTCTCGCTGTGGGATGCCAATGAGTTGGCCTGCCTGCGTATGATTAGTCGGCTGGAATGGCCTGTGCGCACTATATCGTTCAGCCATGATGAACGGCTCATAGCATCGGCCAGTGAGGATTTGGTCATTGATATCGCGTACACAGAGACGGGTGAACGTGTTACAGATATTCATGTAGATGCCTCAACATTCACTGTGGCGTGGCATCCCAAACAGTATCTGTTGGCTTATGCATGTGATGAAAAGGAGACCGTTGGCGATAGACGACGTGATGTGGGAAATGTTAAAATATTTGGTTTTCTAGATTAGATATGAAAAAGGCATTTACTAAATATATATATTTGTAGTTTTTTTTTATAGAGAGATACAAGAAGAATAAACAATTTATATTATTTTCGATATAAAATTTGTTTTGGATTTTAAATACTATCGATAGTTCGTATCAGTTTTTAGTGTTGAGTAAACGTTCAATGAGCAGTGCTGCATAAGTCGCATTAACGCATGCCTATCGATAGCGATTTTCGATAGCGTTGGCGCGATATTCAAATTCATACATTAAATGGTGTCACACTGGCTAATACTAAAATCTTATTTTTTGCTTAATTTTCGGCAGCTTTAATTTGTTTCCTTGCGCTACTGTCATGACAACAGAGCCCATGTACTTTGGTTGCAACATTTTGGCTGCCAAGGATATTATTTGTTTTTTTTTTTTTTGTTTTGGGGTTTTTAGGCCAATAGACTGCTGGCGACAGCACAATTTCAAGATATGTAAGACAATGACAAGCCCAAGTAAGTAAGACACTTTAAATGGCAGCAACTTGATAAAAAATTCGCTTTGAAATGAATAAATCATCAATCTTTTGGCTAAAACAAATCAATTATTAATTACAGGGTATATACAAAAATATGTTCTTTTTCCCTAATACAAATACCTTTTTAGTCGCACGAATTGAATTAATTTTTTGTTGGCTCATGCTAGCTCCTGGCAGTTTGGCAGTTGAGCAGTTTTTATATTTTATTGACGCCTTTCAATCCACTTTGTAAGCCAATTCTATGGCAATAAAGTGCCCCACTGAGTGAGTGAATGAGTGAATGAGTCAGTGAGTGGTGCGCTTTACTCGTAATATAAAAATTGAATTTAAATAAAATGGTTGCGAGGCCGTAAAAGGCAAAACCATGACCCGCTGGCAAACGTTTCGAAATCTGATTTGATTTGTGTTTGCAATGAGGGGAGGGCCGCATACAATCTCACTCTCTCTTGCGCTCTCTCTCTCTCTGTGTGTGTTTCCTTCTCATTTTCCTGTACAACAGCTCAAGCACTTAGTCAAAAATTTAATATGCAACAATCTTTGGCAGCGCCATAATCAAAATCATCGACAAGCGCTGCCTGGCGCCTCTCTGTTCATCAGCCTTGGGCGCCTTGAGTTTTCTAATAAATCGGCATGAGCTAAAAAAAGAAGAAGAAGCAGAGCAAAATGTATCTTTAATTTATTCATGCCACACGCTAGAGGATTGATTATTTTCAAATGCAAAAAGACTGCACTGAGCCGATCCTCTTTTATTGCAATCATTTTGTTGTTTTTATTTTTAAATAATAATGATAGTTCCATACCCTGATTCCCATTAAAAAGGGGTTTAATAGTTTTGTAACAATGTATGTAACAGGATGCAGAAGATGTCTCTGACCCTAATTAACATATATATTCTTGATTAGTGTCAATAGCCGAGTCGATATACATAGCCGTCTGTCCGTTCGCTGAAATAGAAATTGACATGCCATTGGTGCATAATAGAGATTTTTTTTGTTTTCTTAATTTCTTTTTTTCAATGTTCGTTGAACCGTTATTTACTTTTCGCTAATTTGTAGTGTATTAACCAAAGAATAAGTGAAAAAAAGAATTATTTCATTTGGATGAGTAGTTTTTGTATTATTCGCATCGAAAGTCGCATCTTGCAAACATGTACTCACTTTTGTTCCCCAATGTAGCCATGTCCGTCTGTTCGTCTGTTTGAACACGTAAATCTCAGAGACTATAAGAGCTAGAAACACCAAATTCGCTATCTAGTTTTGTTTTCAGTTGCAATTTTCGACCTATTCTCTTGAAATTAGGAATAGATACTATTAAGCTTCGAATTGCACGATCTGCATCGGAAATTTTTGTAAGCCATGCCTACAACACCCACAATTGAAAAACTTGAATAACAAGTGCAATTTTTTAACAGTAACCTCGAGACTAGACATGCATAATTTACATCATAATATTGACCTACTGTACCAATTTCATAATGATCGATTCGAAATTACAAGTTTTATAAAGCAAACAAGTTTGTTATTGATCATTGCATAGATCGTACTGCATGCGATTAAATAGTTTTTGATATCAAAAGTATTTAGTAAGTGTTTGGACGCTTTGATCGGCGTAACTCGTTGTCGAGCACACTCGACTAGAGCTTTCTAACTTGTTTTTATTTACAAAAATGTCATTCATTCTGATTTTTTTTTATTTAGCCACTTTTTATTAATTGGTTGTTAGATAATCAACGCACACAGATATTTGTTAAACCATTTTTTATTTTAGCCAAATTGTTAGCTTGTACTCATATGGGGATAAATTTCAGCTAATTAGCAGTCGAGCTTTTGTTCTAAGCCTTTCAGGCATTTAATTTTTTGTGCGAGTATCTATGATGAGAGGATGGCTTTCATTGTAATCACATTGTTGCCTCATGCACTTTGCAGCACGTTTTTTTTTAATGTTTTTAATGGCCAACATGTACATATATACATACATGTAGCCACTCACACACACACACACACACACACACAGTCGCCTTGGGTCGTGTTGTCTATTCATGTCGCCAGCTGTTGCTCCTTCAGACAAGCTTCTGTTGGCAACCATTTGTTACTTAATATCGCTCAACAAGCGTCAACAAATGCTTCAGCGTGTACTATATGTTTGTGTGTGTGTGTGTGCGTTTGTTTACATTTAAAATAAATTTTCTTTATATATTATATACAATATATGTATGTATGTATATACAGTGTTCGCTCGTTAAATTTAAACCTTTTAAATTGAATAAATACTTATTTCAAGTGAAAAATTCTTTCATTCAACTCAACAAAATATTAAATATATTTATTTTGCGGGCTTAAGGTCAGATGAAAAATCCAAAAAATAAATGAAAAATAACTAAAAATTGCTCGTAACTTAAAAAAAAATATAAAATTTGATTTTCTTTGTTGGAAAATGAAGAAAAACAGTGAAAATTTCTTTACCAAAATGCGCATTTTCATCAAGTTAATAAGACTTTTAACATATTTTTATTAAAATACAAAATTCCTAGAGATTCAGAGATGTTTAACAAATTGAATTTCGAATTTAGTAAACTATTTTAACTATTTTTTAAATATTTTTCTATAATTTTTTTTGTCGAAATCAACCGAAAAATCAACCATTTTAGGGGTTCATTAGGTTAACACAGAGTGCTTATGGAAATTGTCTTGACTGACAACAGCTTAAATGGTAAGAGCTAGATTCTTCATTAATTTCACACTATATTTTACTAAGTAAAATGCACAAAATTTCAACGACAAACTCGAAAATTTTGAGAATTTCGTTTAAATTTGGGCTTTACACAAAGAAAAATACCCCAAAATACTGAAAAATAACAAAAATAAATACCAAAAGAGAGAGAGAGAGAGAAATACCGAGCTATTAGCGTTTCAACCTTTTTTCATATTACTTTTTTAATTAAAAATGCTTTTCCAGTGTTGTACAACTTGCATTGATATTGATTTTTTTTATTTCAAGAAATTTTCTTTATTCACAAAAAATTTCAATGGAATTTAATCAATTATTTAAGCTGTTGCACAAGGCCATAGCTATGTAAAAGTCTATAAATGTTAGTTGCTTTTTAATGTTTAATTAATTAAAATGGACAGCAAACAAACTAATTAGTTGCAAATAAGAGTTAAGAGAGAAAAAATAAGTTTTTTTTTGCACTTGTTTGCTCTGTTTTATACCCTCGCTAGATGCTTTGCAGAAATGCATTGAAGAAAGCATCTCCGACTTTATAAAAGTATATAAATATTCATGATCAGGGCGCTGAGATGATTCGATCTAGCCATGTCCGTGTCTGTCTATCTGCAATCTAATCTCTCAGTTTTTGAGCTGAAACTTGGTACAGAACATTCTAATGTCGGAACCAGCCTGGATCGGACTACTCTTTGATATAACTGTCATAGGAATGAACGATTGAAACACACATTTGTTGTATGAAAAATTTGTTGGTTTCTAAATGATTTGAACCAAACTCGCCAGTTTCGAGTCTACCCCGTGTGACTGAGTTGCATTCAAATCGGACCTGTCATAGGAAGAATTCATCGAAAATTCTAAGCGATGGTCGACCAAAGATAGTCGATCTAGCCATGTCCGTGTCTGAAACTTGGTACAGAACATTCTAATGTCGGAACCAGCCTGGATCGGACTAATATACATCATATAGCTGTCATAGGAATGAACGATTGAAACACACATTTGTTGTATGACAAACTTGTTGTTTTCTAAATGATTTGAACCAAACTCGCCAGTTTCGAGTCTAGCTAAGATACATATATCCCATGTGACTGAGTTGCATTCAAGTCGGACCTGTCATAGGAAGAATTCATCGAAAATTCTAAGCGATGAAGATAGTCGATCTAGCCATGTTCGTGTCTGAAACTTGGTACAGACCATTCTTATGTCGGAACCGGACTAATAGGACC
>JBANCX010000486.1:0-11725 GCA_037040065.1 Dettopsomyia nigrovittata | reverse complement strand
CTACGGAATCTGATCTCTGGGAAGGTTTATTGGACATACATCGTTCGTCCTGGCCATAGTTCTTTGTGCTTTCCTTTCTCTGACGCGCCAAGGAATCAGATCTCTTTGTACGCGAAGGAATCTCGGACACATAATGCTTATCCTGGCCATAGTTCTTTCCTTCTTGACGTGCTACGGAATTTGATCTCTGGGAAGGTTTATTGGACATATATCGTTCGTCCTGGCGGTAGTTCTTTTCATTGTTCTGACGTGCTTTGGAATCGGTTCTTTTTATATCGGAAGAAATATCATATCGTTTGTCCGGGCCGTAATTCTTGTTCCTTTTTTCATTTTCTTGTCGGGCTAAGGTATGCGATACTCTTGGCAAACCCCGATACAGATTTTTATAATAAATATCATCTTCGCAAGATATAAAATCTGATCTCTTCAAATTGATATGAACTCGAGCTACATATGGTTGTGCTTGCCGGGCAAAGACAATTCTTTTGCGTTCCTGTTCTGTTCGTTTCTCTCTGTGTTGATTTGGTCGGTCCTGTGCCTGATTCTTCTTACGAGATTCCTCTTTAGGCGTTTCTAATTCTTCAGATCCCTCTGAATGCTTATGATGTTGCCATTTTTTAAACAAAGGAGAGCTCTTCAGAATATCAAATGTTGATGGTAGCTCTCTAGGTGATTTATCATTAGTTTGATTCAATTCAGGGCCATATGACTTATATCCCTGTTGTTGGCCTAATAAGGAATTCGATCTCTTCGCTGGCTTACGATGTGTCGAACGCGACTGTTTCAAAAGTTCTGTTATAGATGGTAGATTGTGACGTAATATTCGATTTGATAGTTTTTTTTCTTTCTGTCCTCGATTATCAGGTTTACGTGACATGGCAACGCACTTATCGTCTTTCTGCCTATTATGTTCCTTACGTAGATACACTTGACTACATTGACTTTCACAAGGTACGGGTACTGCCTCCGTTTGTTTATATGGTATGGCAGTGTATGGCAGTGATCCATTCGGCTTAAATGATATTTGTTGTTGGTGCTGCAAAGAATCAGATTTTTCAATACAACAATGATTATACATTGAACTTGTACGCGAAGTATTTTTTTTATTAATAAGATTTCCATCCACAAGCTTGTTTTGAAGTGTCGCAAACGACTGATGGAGGAGCCGCTGCAAATTTAATGAAGACTCTACAGTATCAATGGAAGATGTCTCGCTGGTGCTGCTAAGCCTAACGCATTTGCAGGATCTGTACAATATGTTTAACTCTGGTGAATATTTGTGAGTTATTCTTTCCAAATTATCAATATTCCGATAGAGATCTGCATCGAAATGAATTGCTGATGGACAATTGCATGGCAATCGTAGTTTTGAGTCTTGCCTATGATGTTTGGCATGTTTCGGTACTTTTGGATCGGAGCCTGAATTCATATAAAATAATTTATCTTCCACTGGACTCATGGACTGGATGGGATGACTGCGCTCTTTGGCACGACGTTGACCTGCCTATAAGGAGGAAATGGAACTATGAGAGCAAGTTATATTTTTTGCTTTAGTTTCTACTTACCGACGGCTTTAGTTTATATTTATTCATTATTCACATACACACAAAAGAAAATATATAAAAAAAAAGAATTTATTTTTATAAAATATACACAATTTAAAAAATATATTTATTTAGCTGTTGAGAGTAGACCGACTAGCTCCAGCCACAGCACGAGAATGAATGATTTTATACAGAGCCTTGTATGAGCTGACATCTCAAATTCAGAGCTAACTTGATTTATATGCAATTGTTTGCTCATACTCTTTCCCACTAATGAAATTAATCGATAAACAGCTGCGTTTTTTAATCGATTTCTTTGAGCTTTGCAATCGATTATCGGCATTATATTGTTGATACACTGTGCTAATTACATAATTATCGAATAAAAATTACAAAAGTTATAGCAACGAAATGAAGAACATCAAAGTTTTGTGATATTTTCATTTATTTTCTTAACTATCTACTATGTTGTCAAAAAAAAGGTTTATTAAAATACTAAAAATATTCGAAGATAAAAAAAATTGAGTCACTCTTAGGTTAGGAAACATGACTAATTATAAAATTGTTAAATTTTTTTTTTGGCAGAACCCTCAAAACAAAGGATTTTTTCCTCTTTGGGCCTCTAATGACCCGTAAAGTATGCAACAAAAACGAACACATATGTATCTATAGGAAAGATAATGAATGAAGCATATTGAGAAAGATTTTTAAGTGTCCTCTTCTGCATCTCTGTGCCTCACAACAAATAGCCAACAATGTCATCATCATTGTCATCCAGTCCAGCATTCTGACGACGTAACTCACAGCGACCCAGAGCCTCCAGGTACGGCTGGAGCACCGACATCGAGCGTCACTGATGATGCTGATGTTGGTGCCGATGGAGCGGTGTTGGTGTGGCATGTGCATGTGCCGCATTGGCCGCCAGTTGAGCAGATGAGTTCAGAAATGGTGTCAACAGTTCCATGGGCAATGGAAAGATAATCGTGGAATTCTTCTCCGCCGATATGCTGCTCAACGTTTGCAGATAGCGTAGCTGCAAGGCCGACGGACTTGCTGAAATAATTTCGGAGGCTTCCTTAAGCGCACGCGATGATTTCATTTCACCCTCAGCGGCAATAACCTTGGCACGTGCCTCACGTGCTGCCTCCGCTTCAGCGGCCATGGCACGCTGTAATGCTGTCGGCAGCGAGACATCCTTGCTGCAAAGCAACAGATCAATTCAATAATCTTCATTCCATACAATAAATAGATTAACTTACATTTCCACTCGCTCCACTTTGACGCCCCAGGGATCTGTTGCTTCATCCAGGGACATTTGCATCGTGTGCGAAATAGTTTCACGTTCGGTCAGCAGCTCCGATAGATTCCTTGTGCCCAGAACATTGCGTAGCGTTGTTGCAGCCAGCAAGCGCGTGGAGTGACTATAATTCGACACCTGTATGACAGCCTTCAGTGGATCACTGATGCGATAATAGACAACAGCATCGACGGTAACAGTCACCGAATCCTTGGATAACACCTCCTGTGGCGGCACATCAAATGACACTGTACGCAAGTCCACCGGATAATAATCATCTACGCAGGGCAATACAAAGAATACACCCGGACCACGTGCTCCTCCACTACGTAAGCGGCCCATGCGAAAGATTACCGCTCGCTCGTATTCGGAGACTACCTTGAAACAGATGAACACCGAAATGGGAAACGTCAGCACCATGATTAGCACCGATATCGCTGTCGCAAGCAGCTCCACACAGCCCATATCATCATTTTCAGCTGTAAAACAATTAAAAAAAAAGAATTATTTTGAACGATTATTATCGGAAGACTTAATACTCTTGTTCCTATGATAACTATACTATGTTATAGTGCTCCGATTTTAGTTAAATTTGATCAAACTACAAAGTTTCTATTGAAATATCTTGGAAAAACGAAAAAGTTTTCCATTAAAAGAACTGATACTTTTTTAAAGGGTATTAAAATATGTATTTCAAAACGCAAAATTTCACAAGCAATTGAAAATCAATTGAAAACATATTGAAATTGTTTGAATTGTGTTGGAACGGGTATCTTTACAGCATTTTGTGGCACTTGTTGCTGCCTCGGATTTCCGTTTGTTGTACAATTTTGCGCAGATTGACAAGCAATTGATTTTCACTGGAATCAGGCCGAGATCTAACACAAAAAATCCAACGAAATATATTCAAAAAACCAAAAAAAAAACACATTTGGCAATTGATTTGAACATTTTTCACGTACGAATAGATACAGATTTAGGCCTGAGAAATCTATAGATTTAATATCTTGCAAGGGGTTTATAATAATCGAAGAATATTCTTTGATCTAGTAGCTCTTCTTCTAAGAATAATAGTAATAGTTAGCGTTCAACAACTTAAATTAATGAAAAATTTATGTTTCTAGTTTATTTTAGATAGATTTTAGATACTTTTGAATGTAATTAGCTATATTTCTCTATCAAGATATTCTACAAATGTTTAGAAAGTATTATGAAAATTAATCAATCAATTAATTTCGAGTTTCTTTTTTTTCTAGGGTATAAAACTATTCAATATTTGTAATGCATCTCTAGCATATTTTTAGAGGTTTTTTAGAATTTTATTTATTTAAAATTTGCCAGCCCGACAACTGTGCCCCGACTCACAGCAATTCATAGTTCGAGATGATCGGAAAGAAGCTTGTCAGGCTAGGAAAGAAGAGAATCTCTGGCCCGGTGGGGCCATAACGCTAATGATTAGTTGAAAGAAGAGAGTTTTCTCCAGAGAAGAATCTGAATAGTTTATTATATATATCACACAATACCCTACAACGGCATTCAGTTGTGCAGAAAGGTAAAAGGTAAAGAGGAAGTAAGTGTCTAGAGCGCCTATGAGGGACTGAAAAATTAAGATGACTTAAAGAGATCACCATTTTAGTTTGTCTGTTCATAGAATCTACACATGGAGACCATATAGCTGATAGCTTGAGTAATGGGGATGTTTACACGACTGCACAAACCAAGTTTGAAGGAAATCGGTTGAGAAATGACCGATTTAGGTCCAAGCTATTTTCCTCTTTTTACCCCATTTAGGTTTGGAGTTTGGAAAAATCGCTTCTTAATACGCACATTCAATACAAAACGTAACT
Source organism: Dettopsomyia nigrovittata (assembly GCA_037040065.1). Lineage (NCBI taxonomy): Eukaryota > Metazoa > Arthropoda > Insecta > Diptera > Drosophilidae > Dettopsomyia > Dettopsomyia nigrovittata. Next base: position 7,037 of record JBANCX010000486.1, on the reverse strand, counting down.
TGTGTGAAAAATTCAGCTCTTTAGCTCTTACCGTTTAGGCTCTGCGTTGCTTGCCAATCAGTCAGTCAGTCAATCAGTCATATAGAAGATATATTATCCGTAGTAGTCGTATACCTCTGTGTCGACACGCTTAAGTATAAATATTTTAATAAATATTGAATTTCTCTCAGAACATTAGACAATAAATTGATTTTTTTGTTGTTATAAAGAGCCGAAAGAGACCTCTTTTCCTATTTTTGGTCGTAAATCTCTAAATTTCTTTTAATTATAATCGTTAAACCATCTATCTAGCTAGGAGACAGCTGAAATCAATCAATCAAAAAAAGCTAAACAAATTTTTAATGGAACTACTTTCAAGACAAACAACATTTGAAATAATTGTTTGAAAAACAAAAGAGTTTTTGAGCTAGTCTAAGATCTAAGAACTCTTTCTTTCGTACTCTGTAGATAGATAGATAGATAGATAGATAGATAAGTAAGCATTTGTTTAGATCTAAATAAGACATTGGTCTATATCTGGTATATATGTACATATCTCGGCATGTTTTCTATATAGTTTTTAACGACTACTGGCAGGTTCTAAGCAAAAGCTAAACAATCACCATTGGGGGGCCTCCACAAAGTATTGTATATATGTACATACATAGTAGGATAGAGGGAAGAGAGATATGTATGTAGATAGATAGATAAAGATCCAATTGGAACATTTATGGAATGTTTATGTAATAGTTGTGTACTGCTAGCCTATACTAGTTGGGTTATTTTCAGTTGAACTTTTGTTTATCTTAAAAGATTCGATATATATATACACGATATGTATATTTATCACGGATATGCTTGTTGCTTTGTCTATCTCTCTGGGCCATGCCATGTTACCAATATTTATTTTTATATGTCCAACCATAGTTTATACTATTTGTCTTTACTTCATTGGTGGCCCAAACAGTTCCAATTGATCGATACATTTCAATATTTATGAAATGTGTTTCTTTTTGTTTTTGACTCAAAATTTGATTTACCTTTCGCTCATCAAAGCAAAAAACTATATTTTCTTGATCCGTCCAGAAATATGAATTTATGATTATATCAAAAAAAAGTTTCACGAATTATTATCAGATATTTGTAGATATTGTTTCGCTCTTTCTTTCTAAAATAAATTTGCACACAAAAATACAAACGATTTGTATCTTTTAGACGTTTTGTATCTTTAGTCATGCATAAGCATTTTTATGAACCGTTTACACAATTCTATAGCATGAAATGCTAAGAAATGCGGTCAATAAATTTTACAAAAACACACAAAAAAAAGTGTTTTCAAAAATTAGTTCACAATTTAATAGTTTTCAAAATTATTCTAAAAGGATATTATTGACTTATGGAAATATTATAGATTTTTCAATAGCATAGTTACCGAGTTTCGTATCAAATAGCTTTTGTCAGTTGTCAGAAAAATTTCGATTTTGTTATTTACAATTGGAAAATTGAATTTGAAGACGAAAATCTATAAAATTTGATAAGATTTCCTAGTTTTTGTATCTTAATCATAAAGAAATATCTATATCTTTGATATAATAGATAAATTTCAATAAAAGAAATATTCAGTTAGCTAAATAAATGAAGAAAAGTTGAATAATTTAATGGAATACGAAAAATATTTAACTATTTTTTAAATAAAATTGATGAAAAACAAGTTTTCTTTTAAAGATTTTGAAAATGAAAATTGATTTTCATGAAATAAAACGTTTTTTTGAAACTCTATTTAAAGATCTCATTGAATTCCTTGATAATATTCAAAAAAACTTACAAGTTTTAAGTCCCTGATAGGGATGGGAAGTGCTTGTAATTTGTACTGTATGCTGCTGCTGCTGCTGCTGCTGCTGTTGATGATGGTGTTGCTGATGCTGCTGCTGCTGCTGCTGTGAGTGATGATGATGCGGACTCAACGAAAATGTATCTGATGAGGCTTGAGCCTGTCCTGAACCTGAGCCGGCAGCGCTAACATTTAGGCGCGTTCGATGCTGATGCGGCGACGCAGGATGCATTGTGACAGCTAATGATGCTGCTCCTCTGGCTGTGCTACGTTAAATGAAGCGCGCGATGAGCACTGTACGCGTTCAGCGCACGTTTTCAAGTGAAAAAAAAATAAAAAACTCAAAAAATTCAAAATGAAACAGAAAAAAAAACGAGGCAGTTGCTCGGCTCATTTCACACGTTGCCGATTCAGGCGCCTTTGCCCCGCAATCGTTGACTAAAGAAAATTCACACACACAAACACACACACACACACACACACAGATGAAGCTTTTTTTCACTATTTTCTTGGTTGTTTAGATTATTAGAAACGAAATGAACTACGAAAGATTTTCATTTTCTTAGCTGGAGCTGGAGATAATTTATAAAGCACTTTAGCAACCCCACAGAACAAAACAAAACAAAAACAAAATAAATAAAACACGTAAGAACAGTCGTCTAGTCGAACGTGAGCGACTATTAGATACCCTGCAAACACATCTCGAAGAATTAGTTAGATAAATTAAAATAAAACATAAAATAAAACATAAAACAACCGATTTTAGGGTTGAAATCAGTAGTTTAGAGAACAAATAGTTTTCGACAGAACGCTTGTGTTTTTTGACCGAACTTAGTGCAGTATAAATAGCGATCTGAATCCCAAATTTGTTGTCTCTAGCTCTTATAGTCTTTAAGTTCAATGCGATATTTGACTTTAAACATTCCGTTTATTGATGCTGATCTTGATCGAGAACACACCATTCTTCAGTCTTCATCATACCCTCAATAGAAATCAGGGTATTAAAATAACAAAAAACCAAACAAAAAAAAGAAAATGTTTCTGTTTGTGCTGCGAGGTGTGGATGCCTTAGGTGAGTGCGTTGCATGTGTAGAATGAAGGTGATATGCTCTGGAGGCGCATGTTGCATGTTGTCAGACATTTGTCTTAATCAGTGAACAGCCGCCGGTGATCTATTAGCAACAAAAGGTCAATTGATTTAAATAATTTGACAAGCGAGCATTGCAATCCACATTAAATCAAATGTTCAAAAGAATTGAAATTTTTAAGCTCCATGTTTATGAACATCTAAATGTAAGCGATGCCATAAGAATTTTTAAATTTTAAATTTAAATAATATTAAGAGCAAAAAATATTTTCTTAAATGAACAAGATTTTCTTATAAATGATTATTTTTATACCCCGAACCATTTGATAAATGTAATAGACATAAGGAGGCATCTCCGACCCTATAAAGTAGATATATTCTTGATCAGTATCAACAGCCAAGTCGATTTAGCACTGTCCGTTCGTCTGTCAATGTCAGAGACTATAAGAGCGAAAGTAACCAAATTTGGTATACAGGTTCGTGTATATTGGATTTCCATCCACCACAACCCCCCCAAAATCTAAAAAAAACGATTTACAGGTGCAATTTTCCACCTGATCTCGTTAAACTCAGAATGTATATCAATGAGCTGACAACTAATCGTTCTGCATCAAAAAAGTTTTGGATGCCACGCTCACAACGCCCAAAATCAAAAAATGCGAATAACAGGTGTAATTTTATACCTGTGTTCTTGAGGCTCAGCATAGGTGATTGGCATCATAATATCTATGAAATTTACCAATTTTATGTCTATCGGATCAAAATTGTAGGTTTTCCAGAGCAAACATGTTTGTCATTGGTGTTTGCAAGGAGCTAACCGCGAACGTCGACATCGCTAGCACTTGGATACGGAGTATCTCGTATCTCTTAAAAAAATTCATAAAATTTTATTTAGAATCGGTTTTCTATATTGATAATACATCTATATACATGATAAATAACAATTCAAGGACGATCATTAAATGTTGTCTGTATAGAAGCTATTTTAGAGAAAGCTTTCCAAAGCTTTTCTCGTCGGCAGACGTTGCTATCGACTAAACAGATGAACACTAGAACCAGTTGCGAATTCTAATTGTAAAAAGCTAAACTGTTGCGTCCAGATAAAACATATAAAAAATCGAATCGATAATTTTAGAAAATTTACTTCTCAAAAATAAATAAAACAAATTTTTGAATTACATATAAAATATTTAAAATAATTCTTTTCGAAACAAATATCTAAAAGAGTCGTCAATTGCACTGAACTCATTTTTATGTACATAATTAAAAATAATTCTTTTCGTTACTAAAAGTAAACAATTATATTAATTTTCAACATTTTTTTTGGTTTTTTGTTTCTCTAATTTCTTAGTAAGTCGCTTGTAATGTCTTCTCAATTTCAAAATAATCCTAATAATAATAATATTTGTATCCAAAGTTCAAAAATCAATGGAACAACAAGCTCTTTGCAATTAAATACTCATTATACAATATAGTAAGAATACAGAGTAGTCCGGGTAGTCCCGTCCGGGTAGTACGATCAATATTTGTTTATACAATTAAGGCCCTAAACAGAAATTTCATTTAGACGCGTCAATAAACTAGAATTTCGTCTGTGGAATGTTATTGGAAAAATGAGAATTTTATTGTTGATATTTGGGAATTTGGGTTCGTTTCATGTTACGCATGTTGGCAAACGTTTATTATTTCAAGTGAAATTCAGTTTAATATAATTTATATTGGTTACACTGCATTTGCTTTATTGTAATTGTTTCGTTTATAACAAATTATTATGCAATAAATGCGCGATATTCACTTATGTACTACATACATATATGCTTGGCTAATTGAAAAATTCTGTTTTTCTTTTTCTTTTGGCTTAGATGCTTTGAATTTTGCGTGAATTTTTGTTATTTCCATGAAAAAAAGTGTTGTTGTTGTTCAACATTTAAAATTTTTGGCCAAAGATAGCTACAATTAGTAGTACATAGTATAGATACATATATACTATATGTTGAGTATACATAGATGAGTAAAGTATGTGTTGTGGGTACAGCAGTATATAAGAGCTGAACTGGTAAGGCACATTATGGTTATGTATCATACTATCTATGATCTAGTTAGTTAATTAATAATTTCATATAATTTTTTGATTGCTAATTGCGCTTTGAAATGTTTTCTTTTCTTTTTAATTAATTAATTAATTAATTACTACAATTTGGTTGCAGCATTTTAAACATATGTATATATATACAGCAGCGAACGCTCAACAAACAAACAATTTCTTTTATAACAATTGAATTTAGTTTTCTTTTGCAATTTTAACATAATTTTTTTTAGCGAAAATGAAGAATTTTGATTAGCGAGCGATCGCTATGTCTTGTTTTTTGAAATCTAATCAAAATGCTTTGAAAAAAAAATTCGAAAATTACATTAAATCAATGTTGTTTTTTTGTACAATTATTTGAATAAATTTAAACTTTAATTTTGGCCGCTTTGAAGTTAAGAGTTTTTCTTTTTCATTTTTGTTTTGTGGCATCTATATATACATATATAAATTTTCTATAGTTTTCTTTTAATTGACTGAGCAATGTGTATAAATTTAGCCAGCTGCTGCCTACTGCCTACTGCCTGCCGTCTCTATCTCTCTCTTAACAATTTTTGTTGCACGCTGTCTCAACTATCTCACTCGACTTCGTTGCATTAAATGCAAAAAAACACAAAAAAAAAAAAAGGATAAAAAAATATAACAAAAATCGAATCGAACAAAAAATTATTGTAAAAATAATAGTTTCCTCAACTTACAACAAACAACTAAATAAGATTTGTGCGAAATTATTATCATTTGCTGGCAATTAATAAATTCTTTTTAACCACTGTACCAGTACAGTGTCTCAGCTGTTGGAGTGCAACTGGAATTGTTGTTTCTGTTGCAGCTGTTTTTGTTGCTGACGCCTTCGTCAATCATTGTACATGCCATCGACAAGGAAATCCATGCGTCTATAATGACGTGTACTCCATAGATCTCTAAAGCGTCTGTAGACAATTATGAAGACGGCTATGGCCAATGGCACAATTAACATAATGCTAACGATTGGCACAATATATTCATTTTGGCCACGATCGGCTAGACTGCTCAATACTGGCTGTGCCATTGGATCGGCAATAGCAGCAGCTCCCACTGGATCATTGTCCAATGGTGATGATAATTTTTGATTTTGTTCTTCGCCATCTAAATGCTTGGCCATGCTGTGGGTCACCAGAGGCTTTTTGGGACGTGGTGTTGTTGTTGTTGTTGTCGTGGTTGTAGTTGTTGTTGTGCTTTTAGTTGTTGTTGTTGTTGTTGTTGATGATGATGATGATGTTGTTGTAGGGGAGCTGCTGTTAGTGCTGGTTGTATTTTTAATATCGCTCAGCGAGACACCGGGTGCCAAGAGTTTGCCACCTTTAGTTGACTCTGCTTGCTTTTTTATCTCGACTTTTGCAGCTGTTGCTGTTGTCGCTGCTGTTGTTGTTGTTGTTGTTGTCGTGGTTGTGGTTGATGTTGTTGCATTGATTGCTTTTGGTGTCTGCACGGTTGTTGTTGATGTGGTCAACTTAGCTGATGTGGCAGTATCTGTATTGCTAACGCCGCGCATCAACAGCGGTGCATCCTTGATCAATTGTACCTTGGCTACATTATAACATATATAATTTGTTTATAGCAAAATAGCAAATAAATTGTTTATTTTACCTGTGCTTGTTGCATTCGCAATTATTGTTTTATTGTTATTGTTATTGATGTTGGTGTTGCTGTTGGTGTTGCTGTTGGTGGCATTGATGGCTATTGAAGCTGGAGCGCCAGCCAGGACCAAAGTTGACATTGACATTATTATTACAAAGATTAGTTGGAGTTGCAGCAGCAACAGCAACACTGGAAGCACTTTCATGATGCAACTAAAAATGTGTTGCACTTTGATTTGATTAAAGTGATTAATTGCTTTTACTTTTTATATGGAATTTTATTGGAGTGTGTTTGTTCAGCAGCGAACAGCAGCTGCAAGTGTATTGACATATCGATAGCTGCAAATAGTCTCAACTTATCGATAGCAGCAAAATACTCAAAAAGGCAACCAGCACTACACCGATATCGATACAACAATACGTTACGTTGCTATCGAT
>JBANCX010000485.1:0-17299 GCA_037040065.1 Dettopsomyia nigrovittata | reverse complement strand
CTATCGATTGGACTTCAACAGAGGATTATTATTGGACTACATCAACTTTAAGAACAACTACTGAAGATTATTATACTTCAGAATAATAATCCATTGTATTGACTTTTTATATAAGTACGTTGAAAACACAAATAAATTGAAAAGTTTCGAGCATCAAAAAAGGAAAATTTATCGATCGATTGTCATCTCAATAAACTTGAGTACAAATACCGATTATTCCTATTTGAGTTGTGTGATATGATGGTAAGTCAATAAGACCGTGACTTTTTAAATTTCTTGCTTTTTTAGTTGAAATGGCAATGCTGCAACTGTCCAAACAGTCAAGATACTAGTACGTTGATAAATAAATTATTTTGTTTCATTCAAAAAGTCACGGACTTATTGACCCGCGCTCGTACTATTATATGTATTAAAACTTAAAATTCTCAAGTTTAGTTGCAATAACTTGGATTTTTGGGCCAACCTACAGAATATAGTATATATTTAGAAACTATATAACATTAATGTTCAGTACAGGATCTGTATACCAAGTTTAATGTTTATAATATATTTTAAAATTTTTATATATAATATGTATTCAAAATTCAATTAAATTCTATTCCACAGTTGTTGGTGGTACGGTGGAACTTGGTGGATCAACAATTTTGCCATCTAAGCAACTGTTCAATTCACTTTGATTGTCCAAAGTATTCCTCGAGTACTCAGCTTGGGCCTCATTAACGCAACCATCAGCAGTGTTTTCAATGACATAATACTTCGCTTTGATATCTCTGGAATATTCAGTTGATTCGGCGGACAGTGCGATCAAAACCTTGCCCTCGCTTGCACTCTGCGGTAAAAGAAAACAATTCAAATAAAATGAGATAATACTAAGATCGAAATTAACTTACATTTCGTCCATAGCAATCGAAAACACTGGCATAGGAGTCCTCCTTCTCACAGGCATCAAAATTGGAGCAAGTGGTTTTGATGGTTTCTCTGATGTGCTCACGATGAACATCATATGTTGCATCCACACGAGATATCTCGGAGTTATAGGTATTGATACAAACGTCGTAGTCCCTTTCCCATTTGTCAGCAACTTCCTTCAGGATGGGCAAATAACGATCGAAACAATATTTGTTAAGAGAAGGATTTGTCGAGCCAATTGCACGGCTCTGGGTCTGCATCAAAAAGTTCAGGAAATCAACTTCGGCTTCGATCTTAGGCTGTCTGGGCGGCAAGGCCAAGCAACTGCCAATGGCTAGCAATACGGTAAAAGCTTTGAAGATGAACATGATTCTACTTTGAAGAACAAGCTGTGAGTGTTTGGTCAATGGGACTGTTCACGTCTTTTTATATTCTCTAACCAAATCACAGACATTTCCGTGATTTATGGCGACGTTTCCCATTTGTGCAGCATTTTTATCAGCATAATTCCGGCCTTTTGTTATATGGCCCATAGTATGACGATCACCGATAAATTCGATTGAATTATTTAGTTAATGATTGATAAGAGAACACACACAAAGAACACCTTATCATACTACTAGAGTGCCTAGGTTCAAAATACTCTTTTAATTGTATTAAATTAATATTGAAATATTTTAATAAATTTTTCAAAAATATATAAAAATAGAATATTACCATTGCAAGGGGATCCCATTAGATTATTCATTTTTTTAGTGACTTTTGTATTGGACTTTCAATGAAAAAAAATAAAATTTTATCAACAAAAAAAATTTATTTCCGACTGTCAAAAGATATGGTTAATGATTGAAACAAGGGTATTTAAACTTCGTAGAGTAAAAATAGATTTATCTATTTATTTACTTCCTACATAGCAGTACCAGAAGTACTAAATAATTTATAATTTTAAGCTCATTAATATTTTTTACCAAGAAAAATTGTCTACTGACCAAATGCTTCAATTGTATTGACAGTATTCTTATAAACTTATAAGATTATTATGGGAATCATAGTTTTCCGTTGGGGGTTCTTTAGTGTGATTAAAATTAAATGGAAAAAAAGGTTTAAAAATTCTACACAAGTGTAAATTAATAGAATTAAAAGAAAAGTATGATTATTAAAAGCCATATAAAATTTTAAAAGATAACAATTTAAAGAAAGATTTAGAAATTTTATAATATTTACATATTTGTGAGGGATCATATAGGTTTTTAAGAAATAATAATACAAAATACCATTGAAGATGATATTCTATATTGTTTTTTAATTTATTATCTATATCATAATATTTACCAAAGCTTGCAACTAACTCTTAATATCATTGAAATATGTCCGATATAAAGAGCTTTGAGAACGAAAAGAAACTTTAGTTGGGGAAGGTTTTTGCACCCAAGCGTGTTATAGTTCTCTTTCTAGTTTGTTGCTGACACTTTAGTTGCTCGGCAGTTGTGTTCGTGTACTGTGAGCGTGGAGGGTATGTTTAAGCCGAGAGCAACCGAAATTCCAAAACGAAGCTCTCTTTCTGTCTCTTATTCGGATTCTCTACGCTACCCTGTGTGGGACAAATCAGTGATCAGGTGAAGCCCTTGATAAAATGCATTGATTACCGCATCAGAGACATTTGGAATTGATTGTGTTACAATATTTAATTTAGAGTATGGTATAGTATATAGTATCTAAGTTTATAGTAAGATTTGTATTTTTTTTTTAAAGCAGACCACCCAAAAGAATAGAAAACTATCTTAACTAGTTTAAATCCGTTTGTTTTTTTATGTCAAATTTTATGACAATTTGCGGCAACAAAAGATGTTCACATAATTCCCACACAGACAACTCAGGCTAGATAATGTTTTGCGATATGGCCATTATCGGGGGTAAAATATCAATGAGAGTTTCGGGTCACCTGACTAAAGTAAAATCCTAGCAACACCCATTGTACTACTCATTGTTTTGAGATCAGGTAAAAAAGAAATCAGAACACAAAATGGTTTTCCTTTTTCTGAGAGATGCCGACGCAATAATTTTCAACAGGTTACCGAAAACAAAAAAAAAAGAATTTTATGCTTAATTAATTTAAAGAAATCAATGTCAATTGAACAAAATATAAATGAAGCGACAAAGCAATTGAGTTGTTACCTCAATGGCCAAAATGTGCGTCAAATTGTGGCCAAAAGAGTCTCTGGCTTACATGTACATACGTAGTAGTAGATTGTACCAAGAGAGCTAAAGAGCTAAAGCTATGCTGATCTCTCTGGTCGGTACTACAATTGGCAGTCATGTCTTCATAAATTTTATTGAATTGAAGCGGACGCTTGCCAGGCCTCAAACATGAACCCAAAAACATATAACGAAAAAAAAAAAGGAAAAATTTGCAAGGAGGAAAGGAGTATTGGATACTTTGCGTCTATTTGACTATTTCATCTTTTGCCGACGCTTGTACATAGCCTTAAATTGAATCGTTACAAATTTTGTTGCTCGTTATAGCAAAGCGTTTTATTGCTTAACCAGTTTTAGTTTCGTTTCGTTTTGTTTAGTTTTTTTTTTTTTAACCCAATGCAAACCAGGCCCAGACAACTCCACAGATTATGATCACAGTGTAGATAGTCTACGAGAGTATTTTGTGTTTTTCTGCTACGACTTCTGCTTCAACGCCCTCAACTTTGTATACGTCAAGAAGACGCCCTAAAACGGTAGCCTTTTGTTTCTCTCTCTCTCTCTCTCTCTGTCTGTTTTTTGCTTCAAGAGCGTTAAATAACTTCATTAAATGCCCTTTGACATTTATGCTGCACACAGATACTATATCTCTGTATGTGTGTGTGACAGATGCCCCGCTGACTATCTATTTGGTTAGATCAGGTGCTGGCTACTGGGCTACAACTATAAATTATATAATCATCTGATAATAAAATTGTTTACAAGCTACTCTCTCTCTCTCTCTGTCTCTTGCTCTCTCTTTGTTTTTCTTTCTCTAATTGATTGTCTATCTAAGGTTCTCTTTCTCTGTCAGTCAGTCAGCACGCCCCCAGTAGCCAAAAGAGAGGATAGAAGAGGGCAGCCAGAAGGTCATAGCAACAATCAACAAATTTTGTTTTTTTTTTTAATTTTTTATTTTATTTTTTTTATTTGTCATTTCCATTTTAATATATTTTTTTAACTTCTGTCATGTCAACGCTGATTAGTTGTTTTTTTTTTATATATATTTTTTATGAAGATATCGCCAAGTGTACTAGCTAGGCCAGCTAGAGAGCTAATTGCTCTAATTTCTGGCTAAGCGCAAGCCAGCTAGCTCTGTTAGGTTGCCCTCGCAAGCGGTTCAGTTGACAGTTTTCGAAAAGTAGCGACAATGCCATAAATATTCCAAAGGATCGCTGATCGTTTTGTATCTTATCAAGCTGTGTTTTAGCCCCCTCAGCTCACCTGCCTGCCTGCCTGCCTGCCTGCCTGCCGCTCTCACTCTCTCCCTCTCTCGGTCTCTCTTTGTAGATCTTTTGCACTCTGCAGCTCGAATTTGTCTTTTGAGTTTTGGGTTCCTTTTGGCGGCTCTTTTAGCTGGTAAAACAATAGCTCTTGTAGCATTTGAAAACATGAAGAAGCAGTCTCAGAAATATCCCTAAAACAAAGATTTATTATGCTTAAGCTATCTCATGCTGTAGAACGTGCGCCACTTCAATATGAAAGAGTATTTCACGTCGTATAGTCTTGAAATGTATATAATATTGCAAATTTAAATAAATAATAAAATAATATTATTTCTAAAATTATAAATTTTTTTGGGTGTTTTAGTGACCTCTGTTTGATAATTAATCCGTTTCGCAGCTAATAAAACAACATTTTTGGACCTAGATCCTGCTAAATGGATTAATTTTTATAAATATTCAAAACATTTATGTTAAATATTTAAAAAATAAATTAATTAAAATTAAATTATAAAAATATAATATATATGTATATGTATGTATATAGTATGCTTTCTATACACAGATATAATTGATTAATGTTTCTGGAGATTCTTTGTAAAATGTTTCTCTAATTATGACATTGACGCAGGCGCCACCTCCCGCCCAACCGACCGAGGGACACTGTCTGTACGTGTGACACGTACGCGGCGAATAGAGGCGCGGCGCGGCGCGAGATAGGAAAGAACTTCTAGAGAGGTATTCTAAAATTAAACATTTGAGCTGAGGGATAGAAGTAGAGCATGCAGTTATATGGTAAAGTTTATTGTATTCTGAACACAGGAGTCTAAATGGTTCATGCGATGAATAATTAGATCTACAAGTATGGACGTTTAAAGGTATGAAGTTACGAGTAAGTCTAATGGGAACGGAAAAGTTAAGGTTAGCAATTTTGTCTTTCACTTTTAAGTGTATTTAAGATTCGTTTCGAGACAAAAGTAAAGATATTTGCAAGCTGCCGCTGTGATTTTTGCGTATTTATTGTCGACAAGGCGAGCCAGCCGCATACTACGTAGTATGAAAGAGCAAAGTGATCGATATGCCGAAGAGCAACAGATCGGCGAATCTGTACCCGAACGTACAATGGGTTGAATACTTTGATTTTTTTATATTTTTTTTTTTGCGGTCTGTCGCCAAGCTGAGCGCATGTTTGATCACAAAATTATTATGTATCTCGAAGCGATTAACAGACGCATTTCAATTTTATTGCGCCAGATCATTATCTTGGCCAGATCGAAACCCTTTTCTTTATCTTTAGAAAACTGTACAATAAACTTTAAATCGTTTGATACACAAACCAAACTAAAAAAGAAGAAATTTTTCATGCAAAAAAAAAAAAAAAAGCAAATGATTAACAAGCAAACGCTAAGAGAAACTTTGCTTTCGCTTGGACATAGATCGAGATATATGTATAATAAGTATATAGAAGATTTCACCTAGTGCCATAGTTAATATAGTATATATAAATGAGAACAGCATCCACAACAAAACAATGAGCATTTGGCCTAAACAGGCGGGTGGCTTTTTGGTAATTAGTGAACAAGTGTTTAAAGCAGCGCATTGCGGCCAGTTCAAAGTTGCCTTTTAACCCACTAATGAGCAGCTAAAATACAAAAACAAGAAGAAGGTGTTAAAATTGTTGCTACCTTTGGGCAATTGAGCAGTTGACCAGGCATTGTGCAAATAAATTAATCATAAGAAAAACCGAAGTTGGCTCTTTAAGTTGGCCGCTAATTTGTATATACATACATATATATATATATATGGTTTACTTAATAAATTAGCCAAGCAGCCAGTGAATCAGGGAATTGAAAAAAAAATTCTCTTTTTTTTTTTGTCGACCAGCACTTAGCAGCCAGTTACCTCTTTTATTTCATCGATTGTCAAATAATTTTGGGTTTCTTTAGCGTTTTTTGATCATACCGCCTGAGGCCACTTCGGAAGCGGCTTCTGTGGCACGGCACAGCACACCAAAATAAATTTAATTTGTTTATTTAGCGGCTGCGTTTGTTAATGGAAAGCTAAGTGGCCAAAACAATTGTTTGAACAACAAAAAAAAAAAAAAATCGAAGAAAAAACCAAATCATTTGTTTAACCATTTTGCCGTTTTCTTGTTGTTGTCTTCGACTTTAACTGACAAATTGTTAAATTTTGGATAGATTTTTGAGAAAACTCTATTTTAACTATAACTTTATTATATTATTTATTAAGAACTTGTCAAAGAAAAAAAATGAGAAAATTGACATGAAGAATATGTTTAATCGTTTTCCATAAGCGGAGTTTGCTTAAATTGGTTTAACACCAAACAATAGCCGAGGGTTAGCTATAAACAAGCCGTTGGGGTTCGGTTCAAGCGTGTTAACCACCCGTAGCTGATACAGGCAATGCCTCTACAAGCAAGCAATTTACCCTTCCTACGATGCTACCCTTCGAGCAAAAATATTCTCTCTCTTTAGCTCATAACGATGCTATGATATATGGTATTTACCCAGACACACAATCCAAATCAGTGCTCTGAACCACAACCCATACGCTCAGTTCTTATAATTTGCCATTTAGAGAATAACATTATGCACCCCCGCTTAAGCTTTAACTTCTGGTGGTGAATTGGTTTGGGTTTCGGGTATTTTTTGGTTGGGTTTCGGCTGTCGGGTTTGAGTTCGTTGTTGTCGCATATTAATCCAATTATCATGCAGTGTGCACGAAATCACTTAATCGCTTCAAAAATCCGGAAGGCGCTACCAATGGGGCACGTACTTAAATATTGGGTTATATCTAGTAATAATACGATAATAGTTACGTATAGTTATATTTTAGTTATGGTAGTAGCTTCGATGGGGGTAAACACAATTGTTAGTTGATTTATAGGGGCGTCAAATTCAAAATTAAATAAATTGAAACTTAACTTTTTAACTATTTAGAATTAAATATTAAAACTATTTTTGTATGTTTATGGAATAGATAATTCTGATTGACTGATTGACTGACTGACTGATTAATGATTGGCATGCAATGCACAGCCTAAGCGGACAGAGCTAGTGTGTCAATTTTTCACACACATTTGCTGTGGTGTTCAAAGTGAGCACTAATACGTAAAATTAACGAACTCCCAACACCAAGTGTAGTTGGAATCATAATATAATTTTAACTTTTTGGTTTATGAAATGAATTCATTCAACATTCATTCGTAGTGTACTCTATTTAAGATACTTAAGAGTCAAGCGGAGGGTAGTTCGATTTTATTTTACTACTCATAACTAATTATTTAATGATAACAATGCCAAGTATATATATATAATGTAAAAAACTTATTTATAAAAATGATATTTGCATAAAAAAGGTAAAAGAATAATAATTATAAACGTGTTTTTTTTGTTATAAGGACTCACTACCCTTTAGATAAAGTTCACACGATCAATACACAGGCAGCGGTGGTAGAGAAATGAAAAAACAATTTGATTTAATTAAAAAATTACAGGATTACACATATTAATGCTTGTCGAGCCAATATATATGCAAATTGCACACAAAAGAGGGACACAGACAGCGGCCGTGTACTACGGCGGGTGTCGCATATTAAAGAATATTTTATTTGCGTTTATTATTATAGCGAGAGAAACGAGAGAGAGCACGCCCAGTATGTAAGCTCTGACCTCTGCCTTGACTCCTTACCTAACCTTACGACGCCTCTCTCTCTTTCTCTCTCTCTCTGTGACTCTTTTACGTGCCGGAAACTTGCAGCATAGACGACAAGCTAACAGGCGAAATGGAAGAACTGAGAACTGGTTCTGGGTGTGTAAGTTGATGGAAGAGCAGCGGCTGCAGCAAGAGAGAGAAAAAAAAATTATATATAATATATATATAAAAAAAGAAGGCACCCACAATGAGGCCGAGAATCTAATAAATTGTGGCACTGTCACTTGGCTTAGTGAAGGATAACTGGCCACACGCCCACTGCTGCAGCAGAACGAGAATTGTGGGGGACCAGAGCGCTCATCAAAAATTCATAACGCGCAACGTAATAAAAATTATTCAAATTTTTTCTTTTGCAGCAACAGCAGCAGCAGCTACAAAAAGAGGGCGAGAAGAAAATGAGCTGAACTAAATTGCGGTGATGTTTCATAAGGATTTCATTGAGGGAAACGCTGGCAAAAAAAAAGGACAAATCACACCCTCGATTATGATGCGCAAACAACATAAATAAATAATATATATATAAAATAACATACGAAAGAGAGGCAGAGAGAGACAGAATGTAATAGAGGAAAGATATGGGGCGATGGAGTGTGCACGAAACGGAAATTGAATGATTTTGCGCAACAGTCGCGGAAGTTGCTACTTTATAGTCATTTAGTGGTTGCAGCAGCAGGACAATGCAAGTAGTAGAGCAGCTTATCAGGCGGCAGGCGTCTGGCTCAAAAGTCAATATGCTTGCCATCAGAGTGTCACATGAGGATTATCAGTCAAGAAAAAAAACCAAAAACACGCACAAAGTATTAAAAAATTTCTCTGTCGAGTAATCGAAAAACCTGGATAGGATGTCCGATAACAAAATAAAAGTGCCACAACGATGCTAAGGACAGAGTTCTGACGCTGTTTCCGCCGGATGTGTAATTTGATACTTTTACAGTTTGTCTTTTTTTTTTGGCAACATGCAACATCAACAGCAACAATAGTCTTCAAAGGGGTGTCTGAAGTACGCTAATTTTTTACAATTGACTTTTTTTTTGTGAAAAAAATCTTTGTAAATCGTAGGAAGGAAACTAGCTACGATGACGCCAGTGGACGGCGCCTCGTTCAACGCATTGGATAACGAGCTCCTTTTCTGTATGAGAGATTTGTGAATTTTCAATTCAATTTCCCTTCTGTATGCGAAATCGTACACAAGACTAGACAGTAGCAGCATGAGAGACGAACAAACAGACAAACAGGCGGACAGGCGGACAGGCAGATAGAGGAGATCAAGTTCCAGGGCTAGAAGGAATATTATGCATGCATAACGTACAATACACATATATGGCATAAGACAGTAGATATTACCTATATGGTAAAGTTAATCAAAGAAAAAAGAGGCAATTATTTTGATTCAAGTAGAAGATAGCTCATAACATAAGAGATGTACTTAGCAGCTCAAATGGGCAACTCTGAGGATAATATTTTGGTTAGATATAAAGGTTTATCAAAGATCTTTCTGTATTTTTGTTGAACCAATCTTTCGAAATAGAAATACAAGGAAATATTTCCAGTAGTGTCGAACTATAAAATATATATTTTATAGATCAAAATTGAGCTTTTATTATATAAGCTAAATTTTTAAGAATCAGAAAATATTGCGACTGGCACAATTATACATATAATTTGTATGAAATTAAACTTAGTTTTTAAATTTATAGTTATATTTATGAGAGTCTCATTTCAAGTAACTCTCTTTTTAAGTCCAAAATATATCTGTTCTTTTATAAATTAAACTCTTTTATAACTTTGGAATCATTGATTATTAGTTTAATTATTATTAATTAATAATAAACTATATTTAAAATTAAACTATATTTACTTTAATCAAATAATTTGAAATACATTCTTTAACAATAATAATAAATTTAGATTAACATTAATTATTAAAAAGAAATATATTAAATTTAGATCATATTTATAATGCTACCGCTTTTAAGTACATACTAGTCTTAGTAGCCAGTCAACACTGTACTTAGTGATTGTGTCTGTTGCAATTTATAGAATTTTGTTTGGTTTAGTTTTGTGGTTGCATGAACTCTGTTGTTGTTGTTGGCTGGTTAGCTCGTTTTGGCTGTGTTGTTTGGCTTGACTGTTGGCCATTCAATGAGTTTTGGCTGCAACGTGAGTGAGTGAACTGTCACAATTGACGTGGGGCGTATAAATTTTACATTTAACAGAAACGTAATCGAATTGAGATCTCTCTCGCTCTCTTTCTAACCAGCCAACTGACCAGTTAGCCATGTGAGCTTAGTTTGGCTAGAATGAGTATAATATCAGTATGTGTGTGCGTGTGTGTGTGTATCTTATAAAGACATCAAGACGAAGCGCACGGCAATTTGTGGAACGCCAGAGTCTCATCGAACAGTAGCTTTTGAACGCTGTTGTACTTGGATAAACAATTTGATGGGAATTGCATTCATCATGCAGCATTGTTCACCATTGATGGTCAGATGGATTCGTTTCGAATATTGCATACCCGGTTGCATACATTAATATAGTCAATAATGGGCCACCTTGGATACACACGGAAAAATCAAATTAAATTCACATCGACTGGGGACACATTTAATCGAATTATTTTTCTTGTTGTTGTAGATTTTTTTCAATCAGCATAAAATTTATCAAATCAAATTCAAATACGAATAATGCAAAACAGTTTCAATAGCTTCACATGGCAATCAAAAGTTCTTTCATTCGTTTGCCATTGCCATATTGATGATGTTTCTACGTGACGTGCATTGCTTTGGCTCGAATAAAAATGGCAAAAATTTGCATGTGAAAAGACGTTTTTTTTTTTCTTCTACTGCTTTTGATTGGCTGATTTTCCAACATGGCTATGTTTTTCAAATAAAGCTAAAAGTAATATAAACGGTATTTAAATCGTTTTAAATTGAGATATCAAATGGCAAACCAATCACAGCTTTGTTTGCATTTTCCTAGCCTATTTATATGAGTTTTCCAGCTGCTGCTGCTGCTGCTGCGCGCACAAATCGTTTAAACTCAAATTGATTTGTCAATATTTAATTAGGCAGCACTGTATAGCACACAGCATACGGCACACAGTCAAGGATATGCGGGTAGAAACACGAAATATAAAACTTTGATGTTCTTGCGCGCTTCCTGCGGATTAACAGGCGGCATGCCTTTGTGGGCTCATAGATCGCTGACAGAACCACTTGAACTTCTAGTTAATAATGGATTTAAAAATATATATTTGCCAATTGATTAATCAGTTTTTATTTTTTCTATTTAAAGACAACTGATTAGATAAATTATTGACTAAATTCAATAGAAATTTAATATTTTATTTTAAACTTTCTCGTTTAATCATCCAAAAAAAATTCTTATCAATTGTTTACCCCATTTTTTTGCTTTCTAAATATTGTGTAACTCGGGCGTATCAGTAATTTATTAAAAAGGCCATTCAACTGCTTCAATCAATCAATCAATCAATTGATTTAACTGGTAAGAATTTAACACTCACACACACACACACACATCACAGCTATAAATGTCAAATGCAACTAAATACAATTAAAGGCTCTCTCTCTCTCATGCTCTTTGAAGACCAGAAGGACTCGCATTAAGAGGCTTAATTTAAGGTTTTTTTTTTGTTCCTGCCAGAAAACGACAAACGCCTGTCAAAAGGCACGTGAAAAAAAGAAATCAAGGAGAGAGAGAGTACAGACAGCAAGAGAGGAGGAAAAAAAAAACGTGTCCCATTGACATTTAGCTTGATGAATGATCATAAGCTGGAGCTCGCTCAGTCACTCTCACCCACTGTCCACAATAGCATTTGACTGACTGACTGACTGCTGCTGTTGGCTGACACGTGACTTGGTCTCTGGACTCTGGACATGCCAAATGGAGTTTTTGCTTTTTTTTTTTTTGTGGGGTTAACATTGGAAAGGCGACCGAAGGGTTTCCATGATTGCCATAATTTGATCTTTGAACAAAATTGTGAAGAAAAAAATCACAGCAAAAAAATAACTTAATTTGTTAAAGAAAAAAGTTAAAATGATTAAAATTTTGTGGTTTTATTTAGGATATACTTAAGAAATAATTTCTAACACATTGGAATAATATTATATTTATAATTTAAGTTGGGATCCTAAGTTTAAAAACCAACAAAATATATAAAAATACTAAGGAAATAAAGCAAAAAAAATCATGTTAAAATGTTATTTGGTACATTTTATGGTTTAATTGAATATTTTATTCCTATTGAACCCAGTTTTCAACCTTTTTAACCTAACTTATTCAACGAAATTTTTATTTATTGTTCTTAAAATATAAAACAGGCTGAAAATAAGATTGAATAAGACAAATTTTTCTATAACAATTTCATTTTTATCTATTTTCAAATGCGTTTTCAGGAACTTATATAGAACAGCGCAATTTTTTGGTCCAATTTATAAGATAAGAAATATTAGATCTCCGATACGAACCTGATGCTGATACTTTAATTGAGTCTGTGCCAAGAAAATTCCTAATTTTATGCATTAAAGTGCATAACTTGGGACTCTGCGGTTCGTCTTTTATCGTACTCTAGTATTCTTTAGCTTATTAATCGCTTAAAATACTTAGGATCAATCTTTGTATTACGAGTAAGCTTATCATAGTTGATAATGTCTCTTTGGAGCGCATTAGTTTCTCTATCCCTAATAGATCGACTTAGAGTTCCGAACCAATATGGTTATCCTTTCCCAAAACTGAGAATTTTATATAGGAACTATTATAATAAATATATTTTCTCTTTTTTAAAAGAAATATTGTCTTTTATTGTACCTCCGAAGTATCTACGAACACTTCGGTTGACGGAACTGGTTCCATTCTATTTAAAGATTCCTAAATTATTTTTCTATATTGAACTTTAACATATTTTTCAATTATTATTATTATTATATTTATCATATCATTTATATCTAAAGTCTTAATTTGTTGGTTATTGACGAAAGTGTCAGACTTTTCACATAACTGTGACAGCAACAACATTAAAACTCAAATACACTGAAAGAAATAATCAGGTGACATTATTGGCACACACACACACACATATACATACATACACAACTACTATTGACACGTAATATTATTCTGTTCTCTTCGCCGTTGCGGCAGCCCTTAACATCATATCGAACGGAAATTTTGTAGCAAAACGCAAAACTTTTTAGTTTCCTGTTGTTGTCAATAACTAATTCGTTTGTCATTTTCCGTTTACATAACAAGCTAAAAGCAAATAGACTTTGACAGCACGAAACATGTTGTGTGGGCGTGGCAGCCACAATAACCGCAACAACAACTCACATGCAAAAAAAATGGAAAAATGAGTGAAAAAGAAGGAAAAACTTTTGCTTTACTCGTACATCTTGTGGCTGCTTTGTTGTCCATTTTGCTTGTTTATCGGCTCAACTTATCGACAACTGTTTGAAACATATTGAAAGTCCCACTCGCACTCTCACTCTCACTCTCTCTCTCTCTCTGTACTCTTTATAAGTGTCAATAATGTAGAAAATGGCGTCAATTCCAAAGGAAAGAAACTGTTTTTATGATTTACATTAATTTACAATATTTCATGCTGTGCTCTCTCTCTATGTGTGTCGTAAAAAAACGAAAGAAAATAGCAAAAAAAAAAAAAAAATAGAAGAAAGCTGTAAAAATGTTATTATGCAAATTAAGGCAAACGCAATGGTTAAGGATCAAGTTATATATACTATTTGCTGAGTACGTTGAATGGCTGCCAGGAATCCACTTTTTTATTGTAGCATTTGGCACGCGTAGAGTCTTACTAAAAGAAAAAAAGAGAAAAAACGAAAAGAAAGAAAAATGTTTATGTATTTTGGCCAGATTGGAATACACATACATACATATATCCTGCAATTGCCAACTGGTTTGAATTTGCATACGCATTAGAGATGAACGGATGTCGTTTTTTCTTCAAATACGTCAACTTAATAGACACGCACAACACAACAAATTTAAGTTAAGAAAAAACTCTTTTTTATTTTTGTTTTTCAAATTATTTTATTTATGTGTTTCAGTTATTGGATTTCGACTAAATACTTGATATTATTTAGTAGTGCTTGTTTAAGTTCCAAATTTCAATGAAATCGGTTGAATAATAAGAAAGTTATCGCCGAAATTTGATTCCTAATTTGATCCGAAAATTCCATTACTCGTCCCGCCATGCAAATTAACTAAGTCTAAGGAACTTAAATGTTTTTCTTTCTTAAATAGAGTGTCCAAAACAAATTTTAATAAAATTGGATGGAAAATAAGAGAGTTATTCCCAAAATTGAATTTATTTTTTGATCCCAAGTTTCTACCATTCGGCTTACAAGCAAAATTTTCTATATTTAAGGAAAATTAATGTTTTTTCCAATGAAATGGAAAAACCAAGCTGAATTTTAATAAAATCAGATGAAAAATGTAAGTTTTGTAGTTAAATTATTACTTCACCTTTGAACCCAAGATTCCACAGATTTCTTAAATCTGTGTAAATTTAAAGTTTTCATATTTTAAATTGATTAATTAAACCAAATTTAAATTAATTTGGTTGATATATAAGACAGTTACAGGAAAAAAATGACAAAATTTAAAAAGTTTTCCCTATTTAGAGATGGAGTTTAGCCATTTCAATAGCTCTAACTCTTATTTTTAAGTCGGTCAATCAGTCTATCAATCCAATCTTATTCTAAAGTCGATTTGTTCTCTTCACATGAACACGACATCTAATTTTTTTTCAACTTGTTGAGTTTCGTGCGTGCATCGTGTCACGGTGGTAAAAATTGCAACAACTCTCTTAAGTTGAAGGCTAACGTTGGGCCACTCTGGCTGACATGTTGAATGTTAATTTAGTGTCCACATGGATGGGGATGTCAGCAATGACATGGACAGATCGCAAGATCGAAAGATGGACATCAGCAGCAAACACAACAACAACAACAACAACTACAACGTTGGCCATATGCAGATGGATATATCAGCTATATCAACAGTCAGTCAATGGCCCAAAAGATTTCATGGAACTGGGAGCTGGGAGCTGCTTGTCATAAAGCGCTCAGCGGAAGGCTTGACATTTCAATTTGCGAGCAGACGGCAAACAAGTTGATTCCACGACAGGACAGGACAGGACAGGACTGGATCGGACCAAACTGGACTGGTCAAGTACAGGATGTACAGAAAAGGCAAGAAAGGCAGCATTCAAATGACACGCAAATATGCAAATTTTTGAAGCGTTGACAATTTTCAAACAAATCAGAATATTCAATTGAGCTGCAAATGCAACTATTATTTAAATATCTCTCTTTCTCTCTCTCTATATGTACACATATCTCTTTCAATTCTCATGAATTTTTGTTAATTTATATTTGCCGCGTGCCGCACACAGGCAACAAAAAAGAATAATAATAATAATCCAAAGTATCGCTGCCAGCAACAAGCAATTACAAAAAGTTACTTTAATCCTGGGCAAAGTCCTGCTCGTGATTTTGCCTGCTCCCTGTCATAGTTACAAGCACTAAGCGGATTAACATTGTTGACTTTCACATGGCCTCATCACTTAGGGGTTGTTACCAATCGCGATTTTTGTTATGATCCTCTTTGTCTACACTTTTTTTTCCTTTCTACTTTTTGATTGTTGTTTGTTATGTTTGCTTTGCATTGCTTTTTGATGTGTGATTAGCCTATTAACCAAACAACAGAGCAACAGAAGATGAAAAAATGAGAACAAAAAAAATGTTGATGATGATGATGAGAAACGTAAATATTGATTGTGATGAGCAACAGACATGGATCAAACTATGTAAATGTCCTTGAGGCGTTAGTTATAATGCCCAGTAAACAATGAATAAAAATATGTATGTACCGAGCGTGGGATAACAAATATTATTAATCGTTTCATAATAAAAATTAAAAAGAAAGTAAAGAAAAACACGTGGACCTAGAGCCTGCTAAATTGATCAAATATCAAAGTAAAAAGCTGGAAAATAGATAATATAGATACTCTTTGCCTAGCGGTAAGAGGTTCAATTATATAAGTTATAAAAATATTCTTATCTTTATTATTAAGTATACTTAAGATATATTTTAAGAAAAATAAATAAATGTTTTAGTTTTATCAATTTTTGTATCAATTAATGCAGTTGAAATTAAATACGATATTATTCCAAAACATCGATTTTTTATAATAATCGGGAAGATCCCTTAAAACAATTTTATTTTTTTTTAATTTGTTAAGATTTTTTATTTATAAAACAAAAAACTTTGTTACTCGACGAGCTTTTAAGACGATATTTGTTTGATTTTGAAGGCTAAATTAAGGATCAAAATGATATAGTCTTTACCAAATTTATTTGGAACAAGTAAGGAAGTTCTAGTCGAGTGTGCTCGACTACTAGATACCCCGATCCAAGTGCTAGCTGCTTGCAAAAGCCAATGACAACCATGTTTCCTCTAGAAAGCCTACAATTTTTATCCGATAGACATAAAATTGTTACATTTGATAAATATTATGATAAAAATCACGTATGCTGAGCCTCAAGTACACAGGTAAAAAATTACACCTGTTATTCGCATTTTTTTGATTTTGGACGTTATGGACGTGGCATCCAAAATTTTTTGATGCAGTTCGATCAGGTGTCAGCACATTAGTATATATTCAGAGTTTCAAAAGAATAAGTGGAAAATTGCACCTGTAAATCGTTTTTTTCGATTTGAATGGGGTGATGGGGGGGATGCGCGCAAACTACATCAACTATGATACCAAATTTGGTTACTATAGCTTTTATAGTCTCTGAGATCGACGCGTTCATACATTTAGACGGACAGTTGTCACAAAACTAATATACCCCTCTTCATTTTTCAATGGATCGGGGTATAACAAATATATATACATATATATATGTATAGTGTGTGTGTGTGTGTGTGTATGCAGCCAATGTAACGAGCTAAATGCGAATTTTCAGTTCTGGAAAATATTGCATATTACTAATGTTTAAAAATATATTAAGCAAATAAAGTTTTCAAATTTATGTAAACAGACTTAAAATGGCGAAAGTTTCCAAATTTGCAAATGCAAAATGCGAACTAAAACTTTAATCGATAAATTATCATTTAATGTTTATCGATTATCGATAATTAGAGTTTTCAAATTGAAAATG
>JBANCX010000482.1:0-17361 GCA_037040065.1 Dettopsomyia nigrovittata | reverse complement strand
ATTAAATTCTCACCCAAATAGCCTTGCCAGGAGGTTGGGTTCCGCTGCCCTAAGAACGACTAATCAACCAAGAGTAAGAAGAAGACGCAAGACCTACCAGACAGGTTCTTGACCTAATCCAAAATATTTCTATTATTATTATCTATACAATGTGCCTGCTTAAGTATAAATTATTAATTATAGCTAGATAATAATAATACTAATTGTTAAAAAATAATACAATTTGTTTTTGATCTGGCAATGCTTGCACTGAGAGAGCAATGTTATACTTTGTATGTCTGTGTGTTCGGCTTCTCCCAAACGCACCAAATAAGCAAATAGTATGTAAAGACAATGAAGTCAGTCGCAAATAAGTACTCATTGAGTGCACATGTACGGAACGTCGTCTAACGATGGAAGTTATCTAGCGATCACTCTCCTTCAACACTAATAATAATAGTAAATGAGATAATTATATTGATTTTTGCTAATAAAATATATTTATTTTGATTAAATAATAATCCTTTGACCCACAGTTGGAGTTCAAATATAATAAAAGTTAAAAAAAAATTGATAAATTTACGTAGAAACCATTTACTATCATGAACGTAGTAACTCTCTTAATCATAATTAAATATTTTAAGTTTTATTTTGATTGTAATTTTCAATTAATATCGAATTAAGTAGAAGAAAAATAAAAATTTGTTTTATTAGCCCTTCCCGGCGATGCCCTTGACGAGTACATATGTACATACATATGTACGTACTGTGATTATTAATGTTTGGCAGACAACATTAATTATAATATCAATAAATAATTAATCGATTTAATTGAATTTGCATAAATTCTTTTAAATAAAAATAAAATAAATATATTGAAAACAAGTAGGAATGGTCAAGTCAACTCAAGTGTGCTCGCCTATGAGGTACCCGGATTTAAACTTATAACTCGTTTGTTGTGTGCGCTCAGCAACGCTCATTTGACAGATGTACGATATGTTCTCTATATTTATGTTATAATTTTGGTTAGATTTCCCATTTTCATATAGAAGCAGTGTTAAGAAAAAAGAAAAATAATTTTTTTCGTATTTTTTAATGTTGTTTCTTCCATAATTTTCAGTTTAAAATACAAAAGCATAATCCAAAGCATAAAATACAAAGTTTTAACTATAACTTAATATAAATCTGTTTAAAAACACTTGAAAAAGCCTTCAAAAGTTCAAAACTATTAAGAGCAGCTGGCTTTTGGGCCCATAAACCTGGTATACTCTTACAAATTTTTTGCAGGGTATAAAAAATAACAAAAAATAAATATATATAAAATGATATAAGTTCACATACACACAAGTACATACCCGGTATTGATTTAAGCAATAATTAAGACAGTTGAAGGCCAACACACACATGCATAATACCCTACACTTGGATTACTACAACAAGCATATCAACTTTTACATTGTTTTGATAACCAGATACTATTTATTAATTGATTAATAATATTTTTTAGTCTAAAAATCATTTTTATTTATTATATTTTAAATGTTTATCTTAACATATTATTTATAGTATTATTTTGAATAGATCAAAATGAAAATTTTTGTGAAATTTGTTGATTTTCTTTTTGACTATTCTTGACTTTATTCTTTATCTTTGCTCTTCTTCTTAAATGTTTCAATTGTGTTTTTTCTCGTCCATTGCAATTATCATTTTATCTGCCTTTTCCATGTATTTTGTATAGATTTTATTGTTTTTTTTTTGTCATTTGTGGTCTGGAAATGTGTTTTGTTGGCATTTTCATTGGGACACAAAAAAAGTCAATTAAAGCCAAGACAATTATTTAAGCCATTTGTTAACATGAGATATTTTAAACTGACTTTTAGTCGTTTATACATATATTTAAACATTAATTAAATTAAAACTTATAAAAAGTAATTAACAAATATTAGATAAATTAAAATCGATCAAATTAAATGAAACACACATGAAACACAATTGGAATTCACAACTGGTTCTAGTCTGCAATTGATAATATGATATCGATAGTTGTTGGAGAAAAGCGTAGAAGTTTGCTGAACTGGAAGCTACATAGACATCCTGTATGATTAACAAGCTGATCTGGATACTCGCTAGGACGAAAGGTCACCAAATAGTGCATTTATAGCTAACCTGCAAAAATGGTAATTTATACTATTTGTATTTAAGATTATTTTTATGATATAATTTGAAGCTGACTCTTCAAAACCAATGAAAAGTCCTTATAAATTATATATTTTATAATTCTCATTTCTTTATGAATTACAGGGCAGCTAGCTGTCGACTAACCCAAATAGTTTTATCTATAGATCTATAGATAATAAATATTATTTTTTCTGGAAACTTTTGGCACTTTTGTTCTCTTGGTCATTTCTTTTTGGCTAAGAGTCCGTCACCATATGGACTGCTCATAGACAAATGCCCTCAGGAGACAAAATCAACTCGTTTTCAATATTTTTTCATCTTTCTTCTTTGTTCAAGCCTTAAGTTGTCTGTTTGTGTTAGCTTCTGTATACTCTATACTATTTATTTGTATGTTATTCTGTGTTTTCTTTATTTATTTTTGTTTGTCTGTATCCAAGCAGCTGAGCTCTGTAAGCTGTCAAAGTTGTTTTGATGGACTAGCTAATACTCGTATCTATAATGCCTTGAGCTAACTAATTTAACATTTATTCATTGCGAAAACAACTTTTTCAACTGTCGAATATGACAATTAAGCTGTCAATAACTATCATTTTATTATATAGAGAAATTCAATTAAAAGCATAATCAAATTATTGTCAGTTCTTTGAAAAGAATATATTTATTTTAATATATATTAAACTCAATTAAACATTTTTTTAAAATTATAATAATGCAATTATTTAAAAGCTGTTCAGATTAATTAAATAAAATTATTTAAACGATAGCAAAAGACAAGAAAAATAAATATTGTAAAATATAAAAATAAATTCAAACTTTTTAAATAAAAAGAAATAATAATTTTGTTTAATGGATCTAATGTATTATATTCTTTCCTATTTCGCGTCGCGCTCCTTTTCGACGTGTTTATGTGCTTCTCGCAGCACTCGGTCAGTTGGGCGATAGGTGGCGCTTTCGTAGCTTGCGATTGGCGCAATACAAACCTGGGCTTGGTATGCAGCTGTTGAACAATTCAACGTACAAATAATATAAATAAATATATTATTCAATATATTGTATAATTATTTAATAAACTATTTAATTTGCTGATTAGTTCCAACGAATCCGAACAATGTCGTGGCCATTGAACGCTCTTCAAAAAAATGGAATCAAACGAAAAAGTCGCTTACAGAAAAGTTAACCTCAATCTCTCTCTCTATCTCTCTCTTTTAGTTCATTTGTGAGGCTTCAAAACCACAAATGGCTTCATTTATAAATGGAATTAAGCATTAAAATAAATAAAAAAACAATTTTTACTATAAAAGTATTCTTTTAAAAGAGATATATATATAAAAGAAATTGACTGATTAGTTAATATTTTGCGGTCATGATAATTTCAAGCGATAGATAATATATAATATATATTATATTAAATATTACTAGTTTATACCAGTATGTTCAATCAAAGATTAGATATCGAGAAATAATGTTAAGTAATCTCCATCTAATGATAATGTCCAGATTATATATCAAAACAAGTAAGGAAACTCTAGTCGTGTGTGCTCGACTACGAGATACCCCGATCCAAGTGTAGTTGCTAGCGATTACGACGTCGCTGCTAGCTCCTTGCAAACACCAATGACAAATCACTTGTTTGCTCTAGAAAACTTACAATTTTGATCCGGTAGACATAAAATTGGTACTGTACATCAATATTATGATGCCAATCACCTATGCTGAGTCTCAAGATCCCAGGTGAAAAATTACACCTGTTATTCGCACTTTTAGGTTTTGGGCGTTGTGAGCGTGGCAGCCAAAATGTTTTGATGCAGATCGGTAAGTCGTAAGCTTAATAGTACATGTAGCTAATTTTAAAATTACAGTTGAAAAATTTCACCTGTAAATCGTGTTTTTCGATTGGGGGGTGTACTGCGCGCGAACTGCACCAACTATGATACCAAATTTTGTTTCTGTATACAGAAACATACATACAGACGGACAGTTGTCACAAAACTAATATACCCCTTTTTCATTTTTCAAATGGATCGGGTATAATGATTCATTGAAAGTGTTGCCAAAAAAAAAGTTATAATGAATGTATCAATTAATAGTAGAATCAGATAACATTTTATAGTAATACATAGTACTATCTATAGAAAATTTTTTGGGGGTTCAATGAAACTTTTGCAAAATTAAGTTTAATTCATAATAATGAATGAATGAAAAATACTAAAAAAAAAAATACCAAAAAAAAATCAGACAAAATTTTTACTGTGTTTTATGTAATTTTTAAGTATTTATTATCATTTCATTAACACATCATAATTGTCTAAAAAAAAAAGAAAATAATTAAGAATTGTTAAAAGAAATCTAGAAATTTGTTTAATACAGCTCGCCCACGGGCTTAATGATCATCTCGTGCACTTGCATATGCGGTGGCGTTGATAGTGTAAACAGCACCGCACTGGAAATATCTCCAACTTTCAACATATTGACACGCATATCGATTGGCACAATATCCGTATCGACAACACCAGGACTGATGCTCTACAAATAGTTATAGAAAATATATATTTTAAAACATGATTCGAAAAGATTTTTTATCTTTTTTTACTTACAGTAATCTTAATGCGTGTTCCTAGACCCATAAACTCCTGACGATACATCTCAGCCAAGGCAGTGACAGCATGCTTGGTTGGAGCATAAACATTCATGGTGGGCGCACCAGTTGCTGGAGCAGCAAATAGTTTATGACCCAGAATACTATTGATGACAATGACATGACCATCAAAATTGCGTTTCTTCATCGATCCAAAGGCGCGCTGTGTGCACATAATGACACCCATAATATTTGTATTCACAATATGTTGGGCATCTGCGACAGACATGTCCACCAAATGGCCATCGGTTAGAGTGCCAGCATTATTAATTAATATATCAATGGCGCCAACACGTTTCTCGATCTCATCAAATGCCTCCTTCACAGACTTGGCATCAGCCACATCACAGCGTATGGGTATTAGCTTATCGCGTTTATTTGCCGGCAATGTCTTCTGTAGCTCCTGAACGCGCTCAACACGACGTGCCAGGCCTACCACAACCAAACCAGCATTGACCAAATCCAATGATATCGCCGAACCGATGCCCGAACTGGCGCCAGTGACGACAGCTACACGATTTTGCCAACGTTCCATGCTCTGTGCCATGTTACTGCTGCTAGTTGTCATCAACTTGACGGTTCAACTTGATCTATTCGTTTGTTCAGTGCAGCAAATGCTTTTTATACTCATTCACTCAGTCAGTTTTAGTTCTATGTGTGTGTGTGTGTGTGTGTGTTTGTTTTATAA
Source organism: Dettopsomyia nigrovittata (assembly GCA_037040065.1). Taxonomy (NCBI): domain Eukaryota; kingdom Metazoa; phylum Arthropoda; class Insecta; order Diptera; family Drosophilidae; genus Dettopsomyia; species Dettopsomyia nigrovittata. The sequence goes on along the minus strand of JBANCX010000482.1, from coordinate 11,881 downwards.
CCTTTGCGTGCGCCCTCTAGTGTGGGAAGCTTACAATTGACTGCGGTCGTTCGCTTATCAATGCAATTGAAAAATATTTAATTAAATTTATTGATAAACGCTAAAGCAATTTTTTGTTTTTTTTTGTTTTTTTTTTTACTTCTAACTTTGTTATAAATTGTTCTCGGTTTTTCGATTTGGCCGAACAAGCACTTTTCCGTGTTTGTCGGTCTTCATTTAAGATATGCTGTGTCATGATTTCGCAACTTGTCGTAATTCGCATTGAAATGAAGGAAGTAATATGAATACATACAACATGCACACAGCCAGCCAAGATAGCAACCGCAAGGTATCATAGCCAAGACAAGAACCCATCAAGCAGCAATTTGTCTCTCACTGCACTGTTTGCTAAGGTTAACGACCCCAAGCTTAGGTTCAAGTTCCTATCCAATGGCTTGACCATTTAATACCTTTTCAAAATATTTAAAATTAGTTTAAATTATTTTTAGAAATTAAAAATACTTTTTGAAAAAATACAAAATTCTTTTTTTAAGCATAAATTAATAAAATGTTGCCAAAAAAGACCTAAAAAGTAGTTAAAGGTCGAATAAAACAGAAAGTCAACTGATAAGCGTTAAACGATATTTGGCTCGTGTCCATCAAGTGATTCGGTGTATATCATATATACATATATGGATAAGCGGATTACAGGGTATTAATACATCAAAGACATAATTTATACTTATCAGCATGACAAGTGAGAACTCATGAGCATGATAAGTGAAAAAAAAATAAAATAAAAAATGTTGTTAGCCATAATTATAGTCCGTCAACGTTTACAATAGTATAGTACAGACATGATGTACTCATATGAATGTGCCTATGATGATACCCCTAAAAACTTCTTCTATTATTTTTTGGGATTTGTGACTATATAAGCTAAAGACCCGAAATTTGGTATTTAGGATTGTATGTAGAAAACAAGAGATAAAATTTGTTTTTCCAATTTCTCCCTTAATTGAAAAAAACGATTTACAAGTGCAATTTTTCAACTGTAATTTTAAAATTAGCTGCATGTACTATTAAGCTTACGACTTACCGATCTGCATCAAAACATTTTGGCTGCCACGCCCACAACGCCCAAAACCTAAAAGTGCGAATAACAGGTTAAATTTTTCACCTGTGATCTTGAGACTCAGCATAGGTGATTGGCATCATAATATTGATGTACTGTACTAATTTTATGTCTATCGGATCAAAATTGTGGGTTTTCTAGAGGAAACAAGTGATTTGTCATTGGTGTTTGCAGCGACGTCGTAATTGCTAGCAGCTACACTTGGATCGGGGTATCTCGTAGTCGAGCACACTCGACTAGAGCTTATTTACTTGTGTAAGTTCTATTTAATAAAACACACAATCTAAATAATATTTCTTTGGATTTACTATTAAAATGTACTAAATATAGTTAAAACATACTAAAAAATACCAAAAAAATGAAGGAAATTATATTAAAAAATCCGATTTATAAAAGTTCTCCAACTGGTTTAACAATCATCTCATGTACCTGCATATGTGGAGGCGTGGACAGGCAATAAAGTACCGCCTGTGATATATCATGTGGATTAAGAATCATATTACCAACGATTTGACGCACAGCATCTGGCACAATTTTTGTATCAACAATGCCCGGACTAATGCTCTGCAAAATAGAAGATTGGTATGATCAATCTCTATGTATGTATGTATATACTAGTATCTTACCGTAATCTTTATACGTGTGCCAAGACCAAAGAATTCCTGACGATACATTTCAGTTAAAGCGGTAACCGCATGCTTACCGGCCGGATAAACATTAATTTCCGGCGGACCAATTGGTGGTGGACCAAAAATCTTATGACCCAATATGCTATTGATCATAATGATATGTCCATCGAAATGGCGTCGCTTCATCGATGCAAAGGCGCGTTGTGTACACATTATAATGCCCATAATATTGGTCTGAACTGTTTGTTGGATTTCCGCAATTGGCATATCCACCAGACGACCATTGTACAGGGTACCAGCATTATTAATCAATACAGCAATGCCGCCCATATGTTTATCGATCTCATTGAAAACGAACTTTACGGAATTCTCATCGCTAACATCGCAGCGCATCGGTACAAGACGATCTCTATAGCAAGCTGGCAATAATTTTTTCATATCCCGTAGACGGTCGAGACGACGTGCCAGGCCTACGACAATGAGACCAGCTGTAACCAGGTCCAATGATATAGCCCAACCGATACCCGAACTGGCGCCAGTGACGACGGCAATCTGATTGTGCCAACGATCCATGTTGATGAGTTGTTGTGTTGCTTTGTGTCGTGTAGATAACCAAGTCCGATCTGTATTATGCCAAGTTCTGAGTTTTTATAGCATCTATACTCTCATACTTGTATAATCCTATTGATATATTCAAAAGTTCATTCTGACTGACTGATGATTGTCAATCAACGCCTAAACGGTAAGAGCTAGAGATCTGAATTTAACTCCACCAGCAGTTCAAGTTCAGAAGTCACATTCACAATCACAAGCAAAAAGATTGTGAATGTGACTTCTGAACTTGAACTACTGGTGGAGTTAAATGCAGATAAAATGTTCAATTATATTATATCTCGAAATCTGATTTATTTTTTAATTGATTTTTATTAATATTTGGCTTGTTTACCCTATTTAAGAAGTAAAATATACAAGATTTACTTAAATTTCATGTTGTTAAATCATATACTAAACTTTTTAATTAATTTCAAATTTATGTCAACTTAATATTCAGATTTCTTGAACTGAACCGGGTGCGTTGCTTCGAGTTATTGGATATTATATATTCATGTATAATTGTTGGGTATATTAGTACCTATTAATCCATGTATGTGCGTGTGTGGCTCTGTTTGGTTTTTTTCTATTATTTTTATATATTTTTAATTAAATACTCGTTGAATTCTCTTTAATAATTAATTCTATTCATGAATAGAGGGCGTATTTGATTGATCTTTTACATGTCAAGTTCTTAATTATTTCTATAATTAATAGTTTTAATCTATTCTATTATTTCAAAAAGTTGTATTAACTCTTTAATATAAAAGTCGAATCTGTTCATGTAAAGATATCAATTTATAAGAAAGTTTCAAAAGTCAAGACACTTTCGTATCTCTAGATTTCATGTTTACTTTGCTTTATTTTCTTTAAATGTCTTTTAAGTGGAACATACTACACTCAACTATCATACTAATCTAATCAAAGCAATTTGCAAGTCGTTTGATTAACTGATTCATAGACAATTTGTAATACAATAATAATAATCATATATTGTCATTAAACAGAAAAAATGTTTAATTTTTAACTAAAAATGTAAGTTCTTTGTATTTAAACTCTTTTTAAGTCAATATGGAATAGTTATAGATCATATTTAAATGAAAATTTTAAATATTTTGTTTTTCAACTTTGTTTTTGTAAATAAATAGATTTTTTCCTTAATTTTAAGTTAACTATTCCTAAAGAATATTGCATTATTTGATATATTTTATATAATTTGAGAAGAAATAATTTTGTTTAACTAATTTTAAGTTAACTTTTCCTAAAGAATATTGCATTATTTGATATATTTTTTGTATCTTTTTGGAAGAAATAATTTTTTAGTTGTTTGTATTCTGACTTTATGGACAATAGTATCAATATTTAGACATACATATTAACAAAATAATTAAGCACATGAAAAACTTTGTAACATGCACTGGACTACTACTATAATCATAAACAATTTAAACGTTTCTAATAGTAGTAGTTGTATATGCAGATAACTAATATTATCACATCACTGTCGCCAGATAATATAAATGTATGTATGTACATACATATGTGCATTTGTAGAGCTCAAATAAATGTACAATAGTTCATATAGTATGTACTATGGATAGTCTTTAGTATATATTTATTGTGCTTGTAATAACTAGTTAACTAGTTTGACACAATGACAGTTCATTGTTTTGGAAATAATTGTTTTATTTATTTTTTATTTTTTTGGGTTATTTATTCTATAATTTTTTAGTATTTGCTATAAACTTTAAAGTGTTATACTTGAATGCGTAGTATCTACAAGTACAGATATTACTTTTATTATTATTTGTAAAAATAGTATTTTATATTGTCCAGAGTATCGAGCTGCTCAGGAACGTGTAATGTATGTATGTACTTGTACCCAAAGCTACTCTACATACAAACTAAGCTACCCCAGAGACTAGTAAGAGAAAGAGAAATTTCCCTTCTCTTTATATATATATATCTCTCTCTCTCTGTGTGTATGTGTGTGTTCATAAATTCAAATATTTGTTAAACAAAGAGCAGCTGCCATGTAAAGTGATATTGACTATGACCAACATACTAAGCTTGAGCGCACCATTGTTCATTGTTCAAGCCAACAAAAAAGGAGAACAAATCCTTAGTTTGGTATATTTTGGTGTGTTTTTTTTTTTGGTAGTACAATTGGTTAACTGAATTGTTTTCAAATTGTTTGCACAAAGTTAGAAGCCAAAGAGTGTAGAATGTAGTTATGTAAATATATACAACAAAACTAGCATAATCACTGAATACCCTGTAAACTAGCACACTCAAGTACTCCTTTGCAAAATAATTTTGTATAAATTTATAATTAAGTTGAAACTTGGTTTTGTTTATTTAAGTAAATTAAATAGATTTTATTAAGTTAATATTAGACTAGTACAATAGATATTCTATATAAGTGTTTTGTTGGACATAGTATATAGGTCAAGTTATGTTATATTTTAGGTTAAATGTTATTTGTTTTGTGTAATTTTTCTATTTTCTAATCATTTTTTGTTAGATTATGTTTTCCTTTTTCAATGAAATTAGGTTACGACTTAAATTAGGTTAAGTTGTAATAAGTTATAACACCTTTATTTCAGCTTAATAAAGTTTGATTCTAGGTTATGTTCATATATATAACCTCAAAATTCTCTTTTACAATGAACATTTCACTTACTCGTAACTCAACTGATTTTGTCTACTTAGCGAGTTCATCTGACAAGATTGACAAGCTTTTGGTTCCTTGAGCTTCTTTGCTTTTAATTTGGTTCAGCATTTGACTTAAGATTCTTTCTTTTCTTTTTTTTTTCTTTCATGCTATTGCACTAAATGACATTTTGTGTTTTCATTTTGCATGGGTCTTAATACCCTGTACTAAATGCTTTGAAAGTGGTTATGATGGGACCAACTTGAAAGAAAACTTAAGTAACAAATATCTATTTTTCCGCCCGTTGATGGCAATGTTTTATATTTTTCAGCCAATTTTGACCAAGTCATGTTAATATCTTTGTTATAGGCAGGCTGATCTAAGATAAGTAAAGAAATCTATAAAAATCGTACTTTTTGTATGAAAATGTATGAAAAAATGTAATTTTCTTTTTTAGTATGCAAGAAAATCAATCCAATATATAGTATAAGTAATACTTGGGGATCTTTCTATTTTTTTTTGGCTCCTAGGTCTTAACTGAAGTCAAATTTATCGAAAAATGTATCGAACAACTTAGAAAAGAAATTTAATTAATTTCTAACAATTAAATCATTTAGTTGGTTAGCCAATTAATAATTAATTTTAAAAGCATTTTAAAGGGTATATGTCTAGTCTGTAGCATTTATAATTTATTGTGCTTGTTGTACCAATGTCTTTGGGGTGTGATTGGGGCGGTGTGCGTATCCTTGCCGCATGGATTCTCTGCTGGCTACTGTGTTAATTTTTTAAAAGGACGCCAACTGTCATGATGCACTGCAAATGATAATGATGAAGACGTGACAACAACAACAACAACAACAACAATAACATATAACGAACATTGTCTTTTATCTTGTGCTAAAGCATAAAATGCAAAACACTTGAACTGAGTGAAAACGAAGGCGAAAGCAAAATAAGCAACAAAAACAAATAAGAACAGAGAATACACTAATACACATAGACAGACACACACACACACAGACACTTAGTTGTGTAAGAGAAAGGCGAACAAGATGAAAACGCAAAGCGGCGGTGTTGATAATGACAGCAAAGACAAAAGCTTTTGTGCGCGAGCAAAAAAATAGAAAAATATAAAAATTTCACCTAATGGGGCGCCGGATTCTTAGAGTCTCAGAGACATACAACTGTCAGACTACCTACGCGCTCTCTTTGCTGCTGCTGTCCCCGACTATCTGCTGTTGTTAAATCCCTTCTTCTCTTATCCCCCCCCCACCCCCACCCACCGTAAACATCTGTTCATTGTTCCTTATAATTTATATGTCCATGTTGGTGTCCTTGACGCTGAGCTGGGCTGGGCTGGGTTGGAGCTGCAACAACGCGTTCTGTTCTAGTTAAATTGCCTGTCCTCGGCAATGTCGACATCCTCATTGCTAGTAAATCAGACCCTAACTAACAATACAGAAATATTCATGTACTACGAATAAAACAAGTATGAAAGCTTCTACTCGGATATGCCCGACTACGAGATACCGTGATCCAAATTAACCTAATCCTAAAGGTTATAGTTATCCGATTTAGATATAACTTGGTCTGATTAAACTCATGAATCCCCAGAATTGGGGAAACCAAAATGTAATTCTAACAGCGATAAATTCAACGACGAATCGCTCCTACGGCAGCTATAGGATATACATAGATATAGATATGTTGACCAACTTGATAAACTTCGTGTGGTACTTAGATACCTAGAGACCAAATTTGATGTCTCTGATATGGACAGCTATGGTTAGATTGACTCGGCTGTTGATCTAAATTGAGAATATTCTATATACTCGATGGGATTGAAGATGATTGCTACTGCCAATAACATATATTTTCACAAAACTATAATACCCTGTTACTCTCATCCATCAATTGAGATCAGGGTATAAATATATATATATAAAACACGGTATGTTGTTTACTTAATACCCTAGATAATATGCTTTGTTATAATAAATTTATTTAGTTTCCTTTAATTCAATTTTCAATAATTATTTTATTTTTGAAAAAATTTAAACTTTTTAGAAGTTGTATCAAAATATTGAATTCTCCTATTTTAGACTTAATTCAATATTTTTTTTAGGATATGTCTTAAAATTTATAAGAAATGTTTGTTTGAGTTATATCCATTTTCCCGTCAGTTTCTAGGGTATATGAGCTGTAACAAATGATATGAAATTCCTTAAAATTCTAAAGATTAAATTTTCTTCGTTTTTTTTTTGTATTTGTCTTTTTTATCATCTTTAACTAATGATCCCCAAACATGATTTTCCCATGAATAATTTACTAGTATTATGTTGCGGAGTAGCTATTTAAATCGGAACGAGACATTATTATTATCATAGTTCATTCTATTAATTAGAACTGAACTTTTATATAAAAAAAAGACTTTATTTTTGATATAAAAACTAAGTTTATAGAACATTATAGTTATTCAAATATATATTAAGGATTTTATTTAATTTATAAATATTTAAATTAAATATTAAAGACCAAATTCTTAGAATGTTACAGCGAATACTTTAAGAGAGAGAGAGAGAGAGAGCTTTTAAATTTTCTTTTAATTTTTGTAGTATATATACAAGTGACGTCACGAGCAGCATACATATAAGTATTGTATTGTATTGTATGTACGCAGTACGTACTTTGTAATCAAATGCTTTCATATTTTATGATCCAAGCATTTTGGCCCAGTTGTGTTTGACCATTGTGAACTATGCCAAAGTCAGAGCACACACATACATACATAAATAGTTCATCAACTTGGCTTTTTGGAAAAACAAACGCATGCCATTGCCCATACATACATACATATGTACATAGATGAGGGCCAAAGAGTTGGCCGGGTACAATGGATGGCTAGAAATATGTTAGCAGTTGCATTTTGTTGATAAAGGACCCGGCTGTTATAGACGGAAGACCGGACTATACTACTACTACTACTAACTGTGGACTTAAGTGCGGGGCGGGGTGTATTATGAAAGTTATCGTATTACATTTGACCCGAAACCCCTCACTTTTTGGGGGTACAAAATGCAGCTGTCTTTGTTTAGAGCGCTCTCCCCATGCCCCATGGCTCACATTAGTGGCAATGGCCAAATAAACTTGGCCAACAGTTGTGTATGTGTTGTTGGCCGAATCCCAGTTGAGAGAGAGCGAGCATCGTTGCTAGCCACTTGGCCTGAAGTGCCGAGAGCACTTGAACAAGTGGCAAAATAATTACCAAAACAACAAAAAACAACAAAAAACAACCGATTTTAGTTCATAGTGATGACAAAAACAATGCAATATCGATATATCGATAACTAATATTCATATATATATATATATATCGATTAATTGTTCTGGTCGATTTTAAATAAAATTTAATTTTTTAACCCTTTTTTACTGCGTCAAAGTCAATTGAAGTCGTTTTATCTTATTTTTTTTTCTTTGGCGACCATGTTGAACTGTTATTGCAATTGGCCTAAACCGATTTGGCCATTGTGTGTGTGTGTGTGTATGGGAATGTAACTTAAGTAGGAGCGTGTGTGTGTGTTGGGGCATTGTCATTTGAGTTGGCAAGTTGGCAGTTGGCAGTTGGCAGTTGGCAGTTGACTTTGGGCGCTTTGTGTGTCAATTGGTAGCACTTAGGCCAAAAGACTCACTGGGCTAAAAGCTTCCAATCCGCCCCAAGTTGACAAGGTCAATATAAATAAATACGATGCACGTTCTAGCATATACTTGTATACATATATTACAAATTAATACTAACTTGCTTAAGCCTTTAACAGCTATATAGATACATACATATATTAGCCATATTTAGCTATAATTCATCAACAAAAAAGAACTAGTTCATTCAAAAAGAACTTTAAATAGAACTAGTTCATTTGTGACACTATGAATTGTAGCGATCTTTTCATCATCAACAGCATCATCATCGTGGAGCACATGCTTCAACAAGTTGACCACACTTAGTAACAAAATTTTGACCGCGAAACTCTTTCGTGGACGTGCATCCGTTAATTCGTTCATTTGTTCACTTGTTCACATTTTGGTTCATCGGTTGGCGTTCATTTGTCCAGGCGTTCCGTTGCCTGTCCGTTTTGTTGTCGGTTGATGTCTTACCGCATCACATGGCAATGCCAATTTATTTAATATGCCGCACGTGAGCTTCCGTCTTTGGGTTCTGTTTTTTTTTTTTTTGAGTCCGAAATCAGCCGGCTCAGCTTAATACCCTATAATAAGTTATACAATTGGCATAATTTAATGAGTGAATATGTTATTAAAACTTGGAATATAAATTGATTTTAAATACATTAAATATATATATTTAATTATTCAATTATTATTTATATTTAATAAATTTGTACAAAAATTATTGATATTTATTTCTTATTAGTATCTTAGGTATTCCATCTCTATTACCGATTCTTATCGATAATAAGCCAATTAAATGAATCGAATGAATGTGCGCAGCCAACTTAACGTTGTAACATGTCGTTTCAAATGATTGCGTTAAATGCAGCTCAAGCCATTCCTTTTAAGCCATTCCTTATAAATTGTTAATAAAATTTGTTTGTACAAATATGTATATTCTAAAAGTTAGAGCATTCAATACATCTTATTCATGTATATTTTTTTCAATTTTCCTCTTCTTCTTCTGCTTTTTTTTTGCGCCTGACTTTATTTCTCATTTCGTTTCATTTCACTGGACTTTTTCAAATTTTTCACTTGAACAAATTCTGGGAGCAAGTCTTACTTCTTTAACGATGAGCAGGGAATTTATTTCTTATTTTTTCATCTTTTTTTCGTTTATTGTGTGTATGTATGTGTGTATATACATTTTTTCTGCTCAACCATTTGTAATAAGCATAGCCAAGCAGCTATGTATGAGGTTGACCCAGACCAAAGCATAGAGAAAGAGAGAGAGAGAGAGTGAAAAAAAAGCATTAGCAAGCAAAGCAAAGCAAGAGAGAGGAACGCATTGTCCTTTTTTAAAAATTCGCATATCATTGCGCCTATGCATGTGTGTGAGAGTGTGTACGTGTGTCGGCGTGTGTGTGTGTGTGTGTGTAAACAGGCTGGACGGCTGGCTGACTAACTATTATGGCAGAGCTTAAAGTTAAAGAGGATTCCGTCAAGGACAACGCTAGCGAATTATGTTCAAGTTTATGTGCATATGAATACTATATGCATCTGTGCATCATCATCATCATCATCATCATCATCATCATCATGATTGTAGGTTGTAGTTGTGGACTCCTTCCCTCATATGCAATTCTTTATATTTGCGCATTCAAGTGGCGCTGCAGTAGCGGCATCTGCTGCTGCTGCTGCTGCTGCCTGTTGGCATTGCAGCTTTGTTGCCGACTGCCAGCGTACGTATCCTCTTCCGTCACTTACACATACATACATACACATACACATACACTCTTTAGCTGTAGCTTTAGCTCTTTCTCTTTAACTTTGCTAACACTATTCTAACACTTGATTTTATTTTTAGTTTTCTCTGTTTAAATATTTTTTGTTGGCACATCAAAGTAAGTTCCTTCATACAGTATATCCTGCGTAAAGAGAAATAATAATACCAACCTCTCTTACCAATTTTTGTTGGCCCAAAGTCAAGCGGGTCAGCCCAGCGGTACCAGACATTAAGGTCAGCAGTATTTTTATATTTTTCTACTTAAAGTAACCTTTGAAATTATGAATTATAATTGATTAATGAAAATAGTCGTAAAAATGAATTTTTTATTTATTTATTTGCTTAAAATATGTTTGTTTTTTATTAACTATCAAATAGTAAATTAAAGATTTTCAATTTATAAGAATTATTCCTTAATTAAAAATAGTTTAGATTTATTAGAGATAAATGTTAAAAATCAATTATTATGGACTTAAATAGATAAGATATCATATTGAACAAATTTCAGGTTGTTTATCCCTTCTAAAAAAGTATTAATTTATACTGTTTATTGATTATTTATTGACAAACAAATCTGCATTTAATGAATTTAAAAACACTTGTTCTGTTACATGCTGGTCTGTCATACGACTACGTGAGTCACAGACACGTATTTTATGGCAGAAGCCAATCGTTTAGATGACACCGAACTACCAGGCGTGATCAGGCAACCCTTCGCTAACATGGGAATACTAGGCATTTGTGAGATTCAGAATTCCAAAGGATTTGTTTCCCAACTACAAAGTGGCATACTGAAGTAAAGAAGCATTTCCTTTCTTTCAGAACTGGAACTGGACTACAGAGTCTCGGACTTCTATGGTCCTGTTGTGCAGATCTATTAAACTTAATGGGACCATGTCTTGTTCTCCGCTATCCAGTTCTCCTTCAGACGAAGGCAGTATTTCTGTTTGTTTATTTTCAACCATCTGCTTAATGATTTCATCGGTGACATTTTTAACAAGAAGCGGTATATATAACGAGGTTAAAGCATAGTAGCTTTGATGAGTATAGTATTCTGCAGTAAACCACTCAATCGCTTTTCTAATATTTTTAGAAGGGTATCTTTTGTTAGTATGCCCTCAGCGGTTACCATATTCGCTTTTTTTAATTTTGTATTAATCATACAAATAATTGCAATCACAAAGCTGACGGTCACGTAAGAATCTCCGCTCACGTTATCAGTGGCTTGTTTAAAAGGTTGGAGAACATGTCAAAAATCGCGACAAATATTCAGCTCCTCAACTGAGAGCATTTCTGGTGAGTTGCCTGAGACGAATGTCTTCTCAAAATAACAAATGCAACTTCGTCAGCTAGCGAACGCGTTTAACATCTCCAAGCACGAGTTCCATCGAGTGTCCACGCTTTGAATTAGTGTTTTGATTCTTAAGGCTAAATTTAAATAAATT
>JBANCX010000481.1:0-16178 GCA_037040065.1 Dettopsomyia nigrovittata | reverse complement strand
ACAAATTTTTATATCGTTCAACGCGGCCAGCGAATAAAACTTTGTGTTTTGCAGACAGAATCAACTTAAAAAAAAAATAAAAATATCGCAATTGGCGGCAGACAACAAAGGTCAGCACAGGTCACAATGAAAGGGCGTCGTCCTCTGCGTGCAGCCAGCACAAAATAGTATATATATGTATGTACATACATATGTACTCATCAACCAACTGGATAGTCGAGTTGCATATACCCGGTAAAAAAAAATAGAATTATTATTTGCTAATTGTTGCTACAACAATTAGAGCAATGCTAATTTTGCACAAAGATTTTTATTTAAAGTTCTGTGCTAATTGTTGTTGTGTGTGAAAAATTTCTGAAATATATTTTATCACACGTTTCTCTCTGGTCATTGTAACATTGCATGCGCCTTTGGGTATGCAACAATATTGCGCGCAGTTTGGCCAGCGAATGCGAATTCAAGCTTCGATCGATAAACTCGTCTCGACATTGCTCACTCACACCCACAAACAAAAGCACAGCACAGAGAGATAGACGAAGAGAGTGTGTATGTGTGTGCTGCTCTGCTGCTCTCTGCCTGACTGGCTGACTGACGGCAGCGGCGACTGATGCGACGCCAAGGACTGCGACTGCATATAAGAGAAGAAAAACAGAAAAACAAGAAAAAAAAAGCTTTATATAGCACTTACAGTGGGTAACATGAGCTCGTGCATGTTGTAAATTTTTTTGTAGACAAAGTCTAGCCTTATTATACAGCTTTTTATATATTAAAATTAGATAATACAAGTACATGGGTCTCTTACTTTATACATAGTATAGTTATATATTTATACATAGTTAATATAATTGTCAATATGAAATTTAAAAATGTTTATTTTTATATTTTTTCTGTTTTTTCCAAGATTCTTCAATATTCGCATTAATGCGATAAATCTCATCGTTTGTAAACGCTCGTTCCATATGCTGTAATAGTTGCATTATTTTATAATTGGCTTTATGTAAACATTGTTGGGTTATTCTATTATTGGCATTATGTTTTTTGGTTAATAATTGTAAATTTACACTCAATTTCATATTCTCCGCTTGCAGTTCTTTACTATAAGAATAGAAAAAATTATATTAATATTCAATTGAATTGAATTGTTAGTTCAGTTCACTTACTTTTGGTTAGTTAATTCATCAATAACCGATTCGGAACTTTCCAAATCAATTAGATCTTCAATGCCCGTTTCGGTGGCTACTTGTTGCGATGCTATTTCAGACATTTCAACGATGTCTTCTTTATCAGAATCAATTTCATATTCATTCTCATCCACATGTTCATCCTCATCGTTATCATCATCATCGTCGTCCTCTTCATCATCTGATATTTGTGATTTATTTATATTTTTATTGATTTTTTTTATAAGATATTCAGCTGCTTCGCTATCTGAAATTTTATTGATACAGGGCACTGCATTATGTCTCAGGCGTCGTTTGTTGGACAGACCTAAAGCAAATTTATTTTATTCAATTATTATAAATTTGTTATTTTGTTTTCAGTTGAAAAACAAACCCATTTCGATTGACATGCTGCCAATTATATCCACCTCTTTAAAATGTTCGGAACACACAACTGCATAATTAATATTTATTGGCTTTAGTCTATCACAAAATTTTATCCATTTTTCGGCTAAAATTGGATTTTTTGGTATACGAAAGTAACTTAATTTGCCATTTGACGATATCTGCTTACTATTTCTGCAATTTTTGACAGCACACTTCATAATGTTTGCTTATATTTATATTTAATTGTTTATTTATATTTTATTTGAGTTTTTTGTTGTCGAAGGTAGCTGTTGTATTGTGTAAAAAAAAAACATATGTTTTTTTAGTTATCGATATCGATAACTTGATAGATGCAACCAATCATGCTGAAAGAACGCACTATCGATATAAGTTTGCATTGATATTTGATAATTGAATGCACAGCTGTCGCTGATCACAGAGAGACTAATAAAGAGAGAGCGAGAGAGAGCGCGTTACATTTAAAGTATGTTTAGTCCCACTGTACAGACAAATAACATTTGAAGCTTTCGCACGCCTTTTTCAACCCCCTTCCCGATGCGTCTACGTTTTTAACTTAACCAGTTGCAGTTGTTCGTGTGTGTGAGTGTGTCTGCTGTTGAGTGCGTCTAGCGTCTGTGTGTATGAGTGTGTGCGTGTACTTTATGTCTGTGCTGTGCTGTTGGCTTTTTTTTTTGTACCCGAGCCTGCCTCAGTGGGTTTTGTGTTGTGAGGGCACAACACGAACTCGTCCTCGTTGATTTACTTGCTGCTGCTGCACTCATTGTTGCTTTTGTTGTTTATCTAGACTCGAGAATTGTTGCTGCCAGACGATGACGATGACGACGACGACGACGCTTCGTTGACGTCGCGGTCGCTGTTGCCTTCGTCGTCCATTGAGCTTTGGGGGTTGAGCTTTTGGGTTGAATGCACGCGAGAACGTTGTTTAAATGCCCGACGCTCGTCATTCATGTGGCCGGGCTTGTCGTCTCTGTTGTCGTTGTTGTTGTTGTTGTTGTTCCTACCCACTTGGGACGTGCGCACACTTTGCGGAATCCTGTCTAGACACAACATACAACAACAACAGCAACACTCCGTTTTTTTTCTTTTTGTTGTTTTTTTTTTGAGGGCGGGGCAAACTTGGTCACCATAAATAATGCGCCGGAACTTCAAATGCTACTAGTATCCTATGCTATGCTATCTATAGCATACTTATGGGCATATTTTAATGCATTTTATTTTTTGTTTTCAGGCTATCTGTTAACCCGCGTTGAGGGCAAAATAGGTTCACCGGAGAAACCTCTATCGGATTTGGGACTCATATCATATCGCTCCTACTGGAAGGATGTGTTATTAGATTATCTATGCAATCGTTCGGGTAATACGCTCTGCATTAAGGATGTATCACAGGTAAAAATTATATATATTTCCTTAAAGAAAGATGAATCTATAATAATATATTTCTTCTTTTATAGGAAATGGCAATATATTCCTATGATATTGTTAGTACGCTACAGGCCCTCGGTATGATGAAATACTGGAAAGGCAAACATATTGTATTAAAAAAGCAGGTGAGTCACATTGAAAGGTTTTTTACAACAAAGAATATAAATTAAAATTTTTGAAATTTTTGTTTTTTTGTTTTGTAGGATGTGTTGGATGAGTATGAGGAGCGAGTTAAACGACGTGGAACGTTTCCAAAAATCGATGACTCCTGTCTGCGTTGGCAACCATTTATACCCGCACAGCCGAGCGCATCACCATAACCACATAGCTGGAAGCATGCTCCGGCATGCTTTATAGACTCATCCTAATAATAATAATAATAATGTTTTAAGTAAAAAAATTAATTCTATTGATGCTACAAACGTAAAAAAAGAATTTTTGTTGTTGATTAGCTAATAATACAAATCATATATATAGTTAAAAATTCTTTAATTCTGACTTAAATATATATAAAGATAAATGTACTTAGTTGAAAAGCAGCCGCCGCATCTTGAAGATACTTTTTTTGTGCCGCTGCTGCTGCGTCGTCTACTGCTTTTTTTTTCTTTGTTGCCACACTGAGCTCATCCACAGATGAATCACATGGAGCCAAAGCTATGGGTTGTGTGCAGGGAGTCGCTGTATAGCAACAAGAAACAACAACAATATAAAAAAAACGCTGCACATTGAGCGGCAAGCAGCGCATTGACATTGCCGCCCCAGACACTCCTCGCTTGTGACTGAAGGCAACCAATACCAAGTCATACAACAAAAAAAAAGCAACCAACAACCGTCAGACAGGTAGAGCGAGCAGCAGCGGAGCGCAATGTTGTAGATAGACGACCGACACACACACACACACACACACAGAGACAGAGAGAGTCAGGCGACTGCGACTGCACGCCACACGATTATGGCCAAAAAGCATATATGCAGCACAGCAGCAGCAGTTCAGACTGCGACGCAAACGTCGACGAGTCGGGCTGTGGCCGAGCCACAACCAAGCCAAGCCAAGTCAGCCAGCCAGCCACCGAGCCAGAGACAAAGCCGCCCTGCCAGACACAGACATCAATCGAACAGTGGTATAAAATGGATACAAATTATTAAAGCTTTTTATATACATATGAGAGACGGTAAAATTGTGATTCGAGTTCATTGAGGGAAAATATATGAAATTAAATCAAAATGTTTTGAATAAACAGGTTCAAACTGATAGAAATAAATGATCTATAGACCTACGAACTTGCTTGACGTACGACTCGACTAATGAAGCTCAAAGTTCGGTACGTAAGACAGACTTTTTAGAGCGAAATGTTTTAAAAATAAGAAAAGGGGAAGATGAGTTGATATTAATACTTATTAAAGAAATCTAATTAAATAAATAAATTAACAAATTTATGCAATAAAAATTAAACATTTTAATGATTTCATTTAGCTAGCTAAAGTTTAAAGTTGTAAAAATGAAATTCGTCTCGAAAATTGTTATTTATATTATTAAACAAAAAGTTTAAGACCTTGAGCTAGTTCAAATTAATCTTAGCATAGATTTTAAATAGATGTAGATAAAAGTGTAAAGTAATATAAGAAAAAAGCAATATAGTATAAAAAAAAAAAACTAAATTAAATAAAAGGACATAAAAAAATTAATAATTTGCTCAAATTAAAACACAAAAATGTTAAAATTCATATTTTATATAGACAATACATATATTTAATTTTGTACCACTGTGCAAGCTTTTTTGTTGCAGTCCGTTTGTTGCTGCTGCTGCTGCTGCTCTTGGTGGTGCCTGCGACTGTTTTATAACAAAGGAACCCCAAATGAGTGAGAACTTGGGCAAAAAAGTACACAGAGTGTATATGTGTGTGTGTGTGTGCAACGTATCTGTGTGTATTGGTGTGCGGAAAGCGCGGTGTAGGAAGCAGGAAGCGAAAGAAACGGCAACACATACATATGTATGTATATAATGGCTGCAACTATGCTGCGCGTGTATATGTGTGTGTGTGTTGCAGACACACACAGACAGCTGACGACGCAAACAGCAACAGAGACAGCAGCAGCAGCAGCAGCCAACGCAGCTAGCGTCAACGTCAACGTTGTGGCAATGCGAAAATAAAATTTTCGCGCATTCGGCTTTTGATTAAGCAGCAACATTGAGCATTTGATCACCAACAGCCGGCGTGCGCGGTTCGCTTCGCTTAGCTACAAGCACAATAAAATTAAATTCTCCTTTGCTATTGCTCTTTGCTCCCAATCGTTTATACGAAAGTCAAAAAAAAAAAAAGAAAGAAGAACAAAAAAAAGCAGAATCAAATAAAGAAATAAAAGGCGAGAGCTTTTCTAGGCGTTCGCACAGTCGGCCATTTGCACATCAAGTGGCCGATTGTGTGTGCGTGCGTGTGTGTGTGTGTGTCTTTGTCTTACAATAAAACGCGCGTGTGCCTGTGTGTGTGTTTAAAGCTTAACGAAGAGAGCAGCCAAAAGACAGACCCAAGTGCAACAAAAGTGCAAAAGAAAGAAAAAGACTGAAAAATAAGTAAAAATCCAAACATATTGCAACAAGCGACGTCATCGACATAAATAAATCGAAAAATTCTGGCTTTAATTATAAAAAAAAAAAATGGAATTGAACGCAGGTCATCACCAAACAAAAAAAAAAAATTAAATTAAAAAAAAAATGTTGAAGAAGTTGAGGTTGAGTTTATTTTTAGCGTTTTGATATCACAAGGCACCAGCAACAGCAACAACAACAGCAAGACGACCAACACCAACACCAACAACAAAATTTAATTTTTTTTTTTTGCTACGCACACAAACCCACGCACACACACAGACAACAGACACATGCGAAAAACTTTGCGGGAGAGTGTGAGAGAGCGAGCGTAGCAAAGAGAACAACAAAAATTCTGAACGAAGAATGACGCAAATAGCAGACCAACCAACAAATAAAAAAAAAATGTTTGCAAAGCGACAAACAACGAACGACAACAGCGGACCACATGATTCTCCATATATTTGTAGAATTCTACAAAATAATTCCAAATTTCTTTTTGTTGCTCACACAGACACACCACACACACACACACACACACATACTTTGTCGTCGCTCAAATATTAATTTTAGACAAAAAAAGAATTTCGTTTGCCCCAGACACACGCACGCACACACACACACAGACGAAAACAAATTTGACAATTTTGTCTGCATGTGGTGAGCTTTGCATGTGTGAGTCTGTGTGTGCGTCTGATCAGACTTGCAAAAGAACGAAGCAGAAAAAAAGCTTTAACTCAGGGTTAAGGGCGTGCTCAGTTGAAAAAGAAAGAAGGAAAAAAAACATGTGCTTGCAGTTATTTGCAGCGCACAGAGAGAGAAAAAGAGAGCGAAAAAACACCCACACACGCACGCAGACAGACATGCAGTCGGCAAACGTCGTCGTCGTCGTTTGTCGTTACTATTTGAGGTTAGGAATGCCCCACCCAAGCAAGGCACATATATATCTCTATATATATATATATGTGTGGCATATAAAGCAGTCATGTCTGCTTATTATATATACACATGTATATAGTATATATATATAAATATGCATATACATATATAAACATATGGCAGCCAGCGACGTCGTCGCCATTTGTTATATACTACATATACAATTAAAGGCCTCACACAGACACATATATACATACAGGCACACATGCTCGGCTGGGCACGACAAAACGACATTCGAACAAAAATTCGCAATTATTCAGTCAAAAGCTGCTCGCGATCGTAGCAAACAGCAACCAACAGCGGCGGCAGCGCAGCAGCAGCCGTGACACATCACACACACATATATCGATATATATATGTAAAAAAAAATAATAAAAACTTCGAGTCCAAGTTCATTATACCACAAACTGCTGCGCGAGCGGCTTAAAAAGTTTATGAGGCGTTGTAAAAAATACAAAAAAAAAAGTACAACAAAAAAAGTGTGGCTGGCTGGCTGGCAATTCATTTAATTCCTTTTTGGCGTACAGCGTGCAAAAAAAAATAAAAATTTGAAGAGAGCGAGAGAGCAAGACTTTGAACGCGTTTGCAAATTCGTATACATATACAACAAATAAAAAAATTTGCGAGAGAGAATTCGCAAATGTAGTGGGGCACGTGTGTGTCTCGTTGTGCGTGTATGTGTGTGTGTGTTGGCGATCACGCACGTAGAGCGCTCTGCCAGCGCTTAGTAACAGAGAGAGAGGTAGAGAGAGAGAGCAAACGAACGAACGAATGGCAGAGGCAGAGCAACAATATATATATACATGAGAGAGAGCAACAAAACGCCGGTTCTTTTGCTCTTTGCTTTTTGCAGCTTTTTTCTTCTTAGCTGCTAATTTTTTTGTACTTTTTTTTTTTAATCTTTACAGCATTTCAAATATAGAATATCAAGGGTCTGGGCTGCCAAGAAATTATTATGACAACTACAACAACAAACTGTTGCTGCTGCTGCTGCTGTTAGTGCAACAAGAACAAAAAAATTTTAATTCTAAAGAATTTTTGCATATTTGCTCGCAACGATGACGTCACATCCGATTTGCTGGAGTCTATGATGAACATGTATGTACATACGTGTGTGTGTGTGTCAGGCCGTACAAGGTGCACAAAGCAAAAGAAGCAAAATCAAAAGAAGAAGAAGCGAAAACCATATGACTAATTTAACATACGTTATTGCATAAAACTTTTCCTCTCTCTGTCTTTCATAGGCTCAACAACTTCGGCTCAAAAAAAAAAAAACCGAAAAGCTTGCAAATGGCCTCCACACTCGATTGTCTGTGTGTGTGTGTGTGTGTAAGCTTCGTATGAAGTCATCGGCGTCGTCGCACACCAATACATACACACAAAGAGACAATGAGAGAGCGTGAGATCGTTAACCTTAAAGCTCTCCTACCATGGACACAGCGTGCAAGGTCGTTTCCTGCGCTGACTGGTTGGCTGGCTGCTGCTGCTGCTTTTCTGCTCTGCTCAGGACAACACAGACGTCAGTTATGCGCTGCCAGTTGGCAACATCTGTTGTGTGTTTGCTGCTTATCTATGCCGCTCTCTCTTCATTTTTTTTTTTCTTGATGTCTTTTACCGTGCGCGCTAATCAGTGACCGGGGCTGGTTTTTTATTCATATACAGTCAGGTACCTGAAGTAGCGCGCGTGGTGGACAGACGATGGCGACAACGAAGCTTTTATATATATATATACAACTTATGTACACGACTATATAATGCAATGGCATTTATTTAATATGTGTCTCCCATGTCTATTGTACTTCATCAGGTGCTCTGGTGTGTCTTGTAACCCGGCACATGTTGAAGTACACTCAATATGCGGTGATATGCGTTTTTCTACAGAGAAGTTATTTGTGCATAATACAATAAAAGAAATGAATAAATGTGTTTACACTTTAATTAATAATAAATGCAAAAATATTTAAATTGAAATTGTTTCTTATTGTTTTAAATCGCAAACTGTCACTTTTTAGTCTAGTTGGAGTGATAAGGATGCCAATTGGTCTGTTAAATTCTAACAGAGCTAAAGCAGCTGTTGCTGTTAGTGTTAACAGAGGTAGAGTATGCTATTAAGGCATCATACAAACTGTTAGCATTTCGTGACATTTATGTTAATAAAAATTAATATCTAATCAATTGAAATTGTATTACTTTTTTTTTGTTGTTATTTGACAAACAAACTAAGTATACATTTCTACAAAACTAACTAAAATATTAATTTAAATTGTAACAAAAAACACAAAAATTTATTTGAGCATATAAAAATCGATAACAAAATTTTTGCGCATATCTAGCTAAAATCGAAAAGTGCACACCGCCGAACACACACGCAAATAACCGAACCAATTGAGTAATGCATGAGCTGTTAAATTGTGGCGGAGGAGCAATACTGTTAATGTCTGTGTGTGGAGCACAGGGCTGTAAAGTAAATAAATTTTGAACAGAGTCGTCGTCGTCGTCGTAGTAAGTCGTGACCTAGTGGCGTTAAATAAGGTCGGCTGCTTGCAAAACTTTGGTTCTCTTCTTTTATTTTGTTTTATAAATATTTCGACTCCGAATTTTCGATACGATTTATACATTATACACATATATCTATCTATCTATCTATCTAAATTATAGAAACGCATAGCGCACTATTCAACCAAAATACTTAGTTAACTAAATTTGCAAAAACGTGTCCAAAATAAAAATACAAAAAAAAGGAAGAAAAAATATTAAAAAAAAAAGAAATTCAAACAAAAAAAAAACAAACTAAAATCCGGCAAAAAAAAAACTAAATCAATTGATTATATATTATCATTAGGACAATGTTACGCTCACTCAGTAGCAGACGAAACGATCTGAACGCCCTCAGAGCATTATTATTAAGGTCCCAGCATGGAGCGCGACGTGGAGCAGCAAATTATGGATTGCGTGCATTGAGCATCAGTTCACGCAATCTTCAGGAATTCAGGTAACAGTGTACAACAACAGTTCTCTGTTATGTGCGGAGCACCTCACTCATTGAGGTTAGAAAATTGTGTGTTGTGTAATCTATTAAGAAAAAAAAAACACTTTTGCAAAGTGGTCACCCACACGACGTTGGGTGGTGTGGTGGTGGGGTAGACAGGGTTGACAGGTGGCAAGTGGCGTCTTCGTGCTGAAAATTTTGCGTATTTTCATTCAAATTGCGTGACAATCAATTGATGTGCGTCGCCTGATTTTAATAGACTCAGACGCTGATAAGCATTAAATGTAATTTTTTTTATTGTTGTTGTTATTTTCTAATTGGAATTGCAATTGTTTACATTTTGTGCTTGGTGCGTGTTATCGATAACAATCGTAGAGATCAGCTGATAGCGCCTGTCAATCGAGTCTTATGATTTGTACAGTGAAAGCTCTCTTAAAGAATATTTTTCTTTGTACTGTCGAGGTCTGTTTAAGACAGTTGTCCGCCTTAAAGGAGTTTTCTGTTTTAATATTTATTTTTCATTTTCTCTTGCAGCTCTGTACTGAATGCTCAACCGTCGCTGCTTGGTCGACCTAAGACAGCAACGCTATGGAGCTACAATTTTGCCCGCGCTTACTCCAATCTGCCGGAACACATACGCGTACCACTGCCAGCGCTGTCCCCAACAATGGATCGCGGTTCCATTGTCAGCTGGGAGAAGAAGGAAGGCGACAAGCTGAACGAAGGTATGCCTCAAGACTCAAGAAATTCAATTGAAATTCACTTTATTTTCATCGATTTTTCAGGTGATTTGCTGTGCGAAATTGAAACGGACAAGGCTACAATGGGCTTTGAGACACCCGAAGAGGGCTATTTGGCCAAAATATTGGTTACAGCTGGCACTAAGGATGTACCCGTTGGCAAGCTTGTCTGCATTATAGTACCCGATCAGGCAAGCATAGCTGCGTTTAGTAATTTTGTAGATGATGGACCAGCGCCGGCAGCTGCCGCCGCTCCACCACCACCACCACCTCCGCCGCCAGCAGCAGCACCAGCTCCCGCAGAAGCAGCACCAGCTCCTGCAGAAGCAGCGGCTCCAGCACCAGCGCCAGCTGCTGCACCGCCGCCAGCTGCGGCACCAGCAGCCGCACCAGCAGCCGGTGGCAGTCGCGTCTATGCTAGTCCCATGGCCAAGAAGCTAGCTGAAGCCAAGCAGATGCGTCTACAAGGTACTTAACCCTATAATCCTACAGAAATTTAATTAACTTTCACTGCATGCCGTTGTTTGTTACTAAAACCCTTTGGCTTTGTTATACATATATTAGGCAAAGGTTCTGGCGTTCATGGTTCATTAAAAGCTGCCGATGTTGCAGCAAATCAACCACCACCGAAGCCAGCAGCAAAACCAGCAGCACCACCAGCTGCAGGCGCCAAGTTCAAGGATATACCATTGACGACAATGCGTTCGGTAATTGCAAAGCGTCTGCTGGAGTCCAAGCAAAAGCTGCCACATTATTATGTAACCGTCGAATGTCAAGTGGACAAAGTAAGTAACCCATAAAGGTTAATCGAAGAACTAATCCTAATCCTTCATCTTCATCTTTGTATTGACAGCTGCTGAAGTTCCGTGCCCATGTGAATAAGAAATATGAGAAACAAGGCGCACGTGTCTCAGTTAATGATTTCATTATTAAGGCAATGGCAGCGGCATGCCGTAAGGTGCCCGATGCTAATTCAGCATGGATGGATACATTTATACGTCAATATGATGATGTCGATGTATCGGTAGCTGTCTCTACCGATAAAGGTCTAATAACACCAATTATATTTGGTGCCGATCGCAAGGGTATACTCGAAATCTCTGAAAATGTTAAGGAATTGGCTGGCAAGGCACGCGATAATAAATTGCAACCGCATGAATTCCAAGGTGGCACCATTTCAATATCCAATTTGGGCATGTTTGGTATGATTAAAGTCGATAGATGATAAATAACTCTGTTTATTCCTAAAATTAATATAATCTCTTTGACTTTTCCAGGCGTTAATCAATTCTGTGCTGTCATTAATCCACCACAATCGTGCATCTTGGCTGTGGGCACAACAACGAAAAAACTTGTACTCGATGACAAAAGTGATAAGGGGTAAGCATAGTTAATTATAATCTTTAATTAACTAATTGTTTTGGTTTTTTATGCAGTTTCAGGGAAGTCCAAATGTTGACTGTTACACTGAGCGCTGATCACAGGGTGGTCGATGGCGCTGTTGCTGCTGTTTGGTTAAAACATTTCCGTGATTGCATGGAGGATCCAGCGAATATGATATTGTAAAAAACAAATGTGTGTGTGAGATATTATGAATGAAATGAAATGAAATATGTCCTTGCAACTTACACAACCAACACACAACAGAAGTCATAAACAAAAAAATTATGTTTTACACACATACATACACACACACATATATATATATCTATATGTAAATTTTCTAATTGGTTTGCTGCCCAACTAGCCGAACAACCGAACGACAACAAACAAAAAAAAAATTTTCTTTTTTTTTTGGTGCATCTTTTACACGTCAAAGAACTTTGGTAGTACTCAGACAACAACAACATTTAAGCGCTAATTATTTAATTATGTATATTAGTTAGTTAATTTGATGATATTTCAAAGAAGAACACTCAACAGCAGCAACAAATTTATTGAAAATTTTGCACAATAGCATAAAAATTATGTCATTTCGTTGTATAAGCGAGAGAGAAGCGAAGAGATGAGAAGAGAGCGCGTGTTAATTAATAAACGAAATCTAACAAAAATATAGTTAAAAGATACAATTGTTATTATTATGATTATTATGTAAACTAGTTTATTTGTCAAAAACATGAATTTGGCTAAGAACTAATCAGAAGAAGAAAATAATAATTACAAAAATATTATATAAGCGTAAAATTAACTATAAAAAAGCTGGCGGCAGGCTTTTGAAACAGTTTAGAAAACTGATTTCGTTTTACCATTTCGCTGGACCCAGTTCACTCCAGGCGCTCACATAATCAGATTGTTGTTCCAACGCTGGGAACCAGTCGGCACCGCCATAATTAATAGCTGGCAGCTCACCCTTATAGTTGGCTGGCAATACCTTGGGATCCATGAATTTATGCAAAGATTTCATATCACTGCCATGGAAGTGCATCTATATAGAGAGTATATAATTCATTAGTTAACTGATTAAAAGTTGGTTTTGTGTCATCAACTTACGCGCTTGTTCAGCTTCTCTTTGATAAATGGCTTGAATAGTTGCCAAACTAAATTAAAGATAAACGGTTGCTTCACAATATGTACCTCCTTCATGCGCAGCGGCATTGCCTCTTGGATAAATGTTAACAAACGCTTTGAGAAGCTTGGCGATAAAGCTTTCACCTGTTTCATTGAAAGACCATCAAAGTCCATAATGCAGACAACACCACGAATTTGTGTCTCTTCCTCCAATTGAGCTGCAATATGTACCATATACAGCATACGGAACATTTCATCGCTTGGCGTATCTGATGGATCCCATAATTTGCCACAATTAACAATGAGTACGCGTCGACCACCTTGATCACAATTCTTGAGAACATTTACAACGCTGCCTTTGATAAAACGTTCCTTAACCTGTTCTACCTGTAGGCCATGAACTAAATTCGCATTTTCCTTACGGAAATCCGCGGTACTTTTCATCTAAAAAAGAAGGAAACATTTTTCATGTTTTATTATTATTATATGGCTGTCATATAAAGATAAAAAAAATTATAGAATTTTATGATCGTGCCACGTCCTAATCAAAAATAATTTATGTTCTCTTCCAGACTCTAAATATAAGTATAAATTTTTATATATAATCTTGCTTAGACGCCGTCTTATCGATCTGTTCTACACATGACAGGTCGGGTTCAAATGCATATCAACGACGGGCATCGTTATGGGAATGGAATCTGGGAATAGTTGCTTAGCGACAAAGTAAAAAAAAACAGCGAAATTATATGAAAAGATTCCTTTTTTTGAAAGTATTTTTCTTGAGGAGCTTCAGATTACAAAACTGTATTGGAGCTTGAAGACCCGGCACTTGGCAAAATGCAGTTTAGTGTTTGTCTAAGGGTCAATAGGTATCAACATGCTGATAAGGCACAGAGAGAGAGAGAGAGCAGAAAAAGAGAGCGGGAGAGTATAGAATGCAATGGCCGTACGGCACAGTGGTTAGAAAACTATTATAATGCGGGAGATATGATTTGTAAGTACTTCGAATAAAGAATGTTATTTTGAATTTCCTTCAAACTGATTATCTTCAGATTGTAAAAATAGTTGAATTCTTTGCTGATTTATAGATTATATGATGATGTACTTTGTAAGCGGATTAATTGATTATTGATAACATTTAGATTATTGAAAGATTATCAAAGTGTGCTGATTGTGGACTTATTTTTAAATGGAATTCATTTAAAAAATACATAAATATTATATAAACTAGAAAAAAAAAATCATTTTAAACCAGTTTTGTATGAAAAGTATTTAAATTCTATGACGACTTTTTATAAAAGAATTTATTTCAATTCATAAAAAATATTTTAAAATTACGACAACTTTTTATAAGACTCGTATGTCGATGATTAAAGAAATTTATTATCAATAAATATTGCATAATATATATAAACGATTGCATGAATAATATGATAAAACATAAAGAAATATGTATTCCAAAGCTATCTTGAAGCGAATTCAATTAAATAAATGCTAAAATAGGAACTAGAATGTTTGAAACATTCGTTGTTTTGCGAGCTATATACAAAGTGCAAGTTCTTGATATTTAAATTCAAAGAAAATACTGTTTTGATCAAAGTTTTGTTTTGATTTGTTGTGTTTTCAGTCATTTAATAGATTCCTAAACACTTTCACTTTCTAAATTCTAGCTTAGTACAATCCGAAAAATGATTTAAAAAACATTTCAAGGAAATAATTCTTATTTAAAGTAGAAATTTTACTTGAATTTTCTTCAATAAATTCTTTAAAATAAAGCACAAATTTCTTCAATTATTATTTTATTCTTTAAGAATTTTTTGTGAATATTTTTCTTACCCTTGCCAATGCACTTTCCGGATAAAAGTGTGCAGGACGCAAAAAGATCAGTAAAAATGCATCATCATCCCGATAATTAAGCTCTGGCGATGCTTTAAGCAATTCACGTAGTTTCTGAATCGATTCAGCTCTGAGTTCATCGGTTTCACGTAATTCATTTCGTGCGATTTCCATAGTATCCGGCCTCAGGTAGCCTATACGCAAATGGAAGGCCTCTTCGCTAATATCGGTGGCGGCCATTTTGTATATAGTCTAGTTCCGGTTTGATCTGCGAGTTGCGAATTAATTTGTTTTTATTTTTCGATTAGTTTTAAATTATTTTGTTGGTTTTTCGTTGTAAAATTTTTTCTCGTGTAAGTCACTTAAACAATTTCAAGAACACAAATATGAAATTGCAGTTAATAGTATGGCAACAAATCAAGTTAACGTTATTATTGACAATAATTTTCAGTAATAACTCATGCCGAGTATTTACCTATAAAGCGGGATAGGGAAGGTTACGTATAAATACTAATTCACTTCACGGCAAACGAAAAAATTTATATTTTCAAAACGATATTTGTTTGTTTTTTGTTTTTTCTCTGTAGCTCTAACCGAATTCAATTGCGTTCTGGCTGTGCTTCCTCGCGACTCGTGCGTTTTATACCAACTAAAAAAAACCCTTCGCGAGTTAAACGTTTTTAAGTCGCACACAACAGAAATCATAAGTATATCAGCCTAATGTAGCGTTGACAGCGCAGTCAACTGTGCGCACACGCATACTAATGTATAGAGCCTGTGTGTGTGTGTGTGCCGATCGACACTTCGGGTGTGCACACACGAGACTAACGCAAATACATTTGTAAATCGCTCTGCTCAGTGATCGGTTGCAGTCGCTAGACGCGTCGCAGCTAAGTTTAGCGCTTGGGCTTGACTACAGTTCAAAAGATTATGTGAAGAAGGCAGGCAGGCAAATGGTTCAAATACAAAGAATAAATAAATTTCTAGGGTATTTTTTTTATCTAGAAATATTATATTATTTGTTTTTGTGATTGTATTTTTAATATGTCAATCACCTTAAGCCCTCGACACTGGGCAACTTCAGTTACATTGAATTTATTTATATTTTTTATTTAAATAATTTTATTTCGTTTATTTTTTTTCTTTCTGTTTTTGTAGAGCATGCGCATGCGTCATGCTCATGTTGAAAGGGTCGGGTTAACAGATTTCTTGAACCTTTGCGATAATAATAATATATCAAACTTATGTATGTACATATGTACTTACATATTTAATTCAAGTATAAAGTCCAAGTTTTTAAAACAATTTTTTCGATAATGATAAGAAGTTATTACCCAAAAAAAGAAAAAACACAAAAAATTTGTTATTTTTTCTTTTCGAGTTATTATCGTGTTTGTTTTATTTATTTATTTTCATTTTTTTGTGTTCATTTTCATGTTAAATTCGACAGGCAATCGGCCTCTGATTACACGCTGCATTCCCTTTGTCTATATCTCTGTATGTGTACATACATACATACATATGTATTCTCATTCTTCTTCTCTGATAGTCCTTATCAATATCAGTTTTGCTGCAGCGCAGCAGAGCC
>JBANCX010000479.1:2621-17411 GCA_037040065.1 Dettopsomyia nigrovittata | reverse complement strand
TGAACCATCGATAGCGTCGATAGCGCTCAACCATCGATAGTGACGATAGTGCCATCGATAGTTCTCCACCTCTAGTTCAAAGCAAACCTTTAAATCTTTTATATATTATTTCAGGCAGTTGCTAAACAATTTTCTCGATATTTTTTATAAACTTAATATTTTTTTTACTCGTGTACAATCGTCATTTGTTGAACAAATATTATAATATATATTTTGTTGTATTATTTGTTCTTATTGATTTGCATAGCTGCAAATAATTAACTATTTACTAAGCTCAAAAGAAAGAATAACCAATTTGAATATTTGATGCAAATTAATTAATTATTATTATTCAAATTGTAGTTAGTTGTCCAGATAAAAAGTCAGCTTTAATCGGTTAAATAGTTTAGCTTTAATTGCAGTTGCAATTAAGAAAAAAATTCATATAAAAATCTCTGTTTAATCTCGATTTATTGGCTCAAAGGTTGTTGTCATGTTAGAAATTTATCGAATAAAAAAAATCTATGCATGTATTTGGCTAACAAGCTGCTGTGTTACCATATTTCATTTGAGTACACTCTTGACCAACTTGATTTTGGTGAGTCATTTGGCCAGCTGCAATTTTTTAGCATATTTTGCATATACAGACATACATATGTTACGTGAATATATGGCCCAAACAAAAGTCGGCGGCTTTAAAGAACTGTCAAGTTTTCAATTTGTTTTTGTTTTTTTTTTTCGTATTATTCGTTTTTTGGTAAGTGTTGTAAGCTGGTTAGTTTGTTGCGCTTGGGGCGTGTCTTAGTTTATACAAATTATGGTTCACTTGCTCGCTTAATCGACAGAGCGTGAACGCGCTTCAAGTTAATTTTTGTTTTTTTTTGTGAAATTTTCTTCTTTTCTTTTTTGTTGTTTTTTTTTTTATGGTATTTTTTTATTGCGTGTGATTTACCTCACAATGAAAAGCGCTTTACAAATCTGTTGCGCTGCTGCTCATAGGTATGTAGTATGTAAGTACATATGTAAGTATTTGGTTTGGCGTTTAGTCGGACGCTTGGCGATGCAGGCAAGTGTAACGCACTGATTGCCATACCGCCCGCCCTTTAACTAGCTACAGACAATCTATGGAAGATTATTTTTGTGATGTGTTTGTTAGACAAACGAGCTGTTAATTGTTCAAGTTATTTGAAGCGATACTAAATATGCTTTTAACTAGACATAATTGCAGTTGAGTCAAAGATATAATAAATAAATACAGTGAGAGAGAGAGAGCTTAATATTAACTTGTCTTATTAGTGGTAAGCAAGTTGACTCAAAGCTACTCTTAGGTCTGTCTAGAATGGATATTTTTTTCCTTGGGTTGTCAAGTGCCGGTGAGTCCTTTGTTTGGAGGACCAAAGCAGAAACTTTTGAAATTTTAACTAATTTTTAGCGAGTTCTTGCCAATAACTTTGCAGCATTAAGTCCAGTAAAGATTTGTTATATGAGACACTCCCTTGTTTTGTTTTCTAGCAGTCAGTTTTGGATATAATTTGTTGACTTGTCAGTGGCCCAGTTTGGACCTATTCAACAAAATAAAGGTCATTGGGGTCTACAAAAAAAAAGGGGGTATCCCCAGCTAAACTAGCATTACCTGCTATTAAAAAATAACTAAAAAATGAGATAATTTACTGTCAAATGGACCACGACAATTGCAAAATTAGAGAATTCAACATGTTGCATGCAATTTGATTGCATTTGTTTTTATTTCTCAAAGCGTGACCATGTCAGAGAGTACTCTCTAAGTTGATAGTTAAGTATTAAGTCGGTCAAATCAGTAAATGTCAGCTGTCAGTGTGTTTGTGTGTGTGTGATAACCCGTAATTTTAACTACCGCCCATACATATGTACTTATGTAGTATACAAGCTATGCTGTGTAGACGGGGCAGACAATGTCACTGGCCGTTATAAATGGCGCTTATCGAATTTGAATTTTTCGCTTTGCACACACACACACACACACACTCGCAGAAATTAAACAAAAGCCACCCAAAAACGCTATCAGCATAATAAGCAACAACTGAAACAGCAACAGCAACAGCAGCAGCAGCAACAACAACAACGAAACCAAAACTAAAACAAAGGCAGAAAAATACAAAAAAATAAACACAGATACAACAACGTCGACAGCGACAAGTAAAATAGCAACAAAAAACCAACAACAAACTACAAAAATAACAACAAACCACGGCCAAAAATTTCTCACGCTTTTCTCCACCGCACAACAGCCAGCCAACACACACACACACACTTACACATATGTATATACAAATATTGTATATAGTTGTATATACTACATGCATAGCATAAATAAAAATAAAAAAACAAAAAACAAAACTATCAAAAAACCGCATAGCTGCTCATAGCGCAGATATATAGCAAAAATTATAAAATAACAAATTTATTTATAAACAATATAAAAAATGAGTGCCCCCTCAACCACCACTCAACCCTTCTCCTCAAAAATATCAAAAACAATTGGAGTAACAAGTATCAATTTGCGGTTGCATGAATTCCCATGTTGCATTAGCTTTTAGCTTTCCAATGATAATCTAAACATTTTTTTAAGATACATAAATATATTATTTATATGCAAGTATCGATAGTAGCAATATATCGATAGATATTTTTTTAATTTAAGCCAACATTTGAACAACAACAACAAAAAAACTTTATTTAGTTTTTAGCATTACAAGTCTCAAGTTAATTATAGTCGTACACAGAGAATAGTTACAGCGTATCTAACAGTCAGACATATTGCACTAAATTCTAAAGAATATTATTTAAACAAAAAAAAAAAAATGCATTTTTACTTTGAAAATTGCAGTTGGCCATGCAAAGTCTTGAGACCTAACCCATAGTAAACTCTTGTTGGTTAAATGCAACTTTATCTGGCAACAACAACAACAACAACCATAACAATGAGCAATTACATGTGTGTGTATGTGTGTGTATAGGAAAAACCAGCCTCCAAAGTAAATATCTTAAAGCTTATCAGTAGTTGCAAGAAAGAAAAAAAACGCGTCACAAATTCTCAACAACCGAAAACTTTGATACGTTAAACGTTCTCAGGCTTTATCGTAGTATATATGTAGTACTAGTACTATGTATGTATGTCCATGTGACTTAAAAAAGCTAAACTATAACAACGTGCATGTTTCAACATGTTTGTTTTAAGTATTTCATCATAATTTGCAATCTAATTTTTAATTGTTGCAACGTTTGCTTGAGATGATTGCATCTGTATCTCGTACAACAATTTTTTTTGCTACTCAATTGATCTCGAAGACGATTACTCGTATTATACTTACAATGTGTTCAAAGTTGTTTTTTTTTTTTTGCTTTTTCGCTTTGTCTATACTTTCTAGTACTTCTTCAAATACGTATATTTCTTTTCTTTTTCTTTTTTTTTCTTTGCCTATCTGTTCTTTGTTTTGATCGCATTTTCTTCTGAATACACTTTGTTGTTGTCGTTTCAGTTATGTTCAATTCTTTGTTCAAATATCTTTTAATTGATCGTCGCCATATAAAGAACTTGATGAGAGAATTATTTTTTCTGATAGATGTTCTGTTCAATGAAGTATTCGATCAAAAGGTATTTGCTCTTTAATCTATCTGTTTTTTTTCTTTTTT
This sequence comes from Dettopsomyia nigrovittata, assembly GCA_037040065.1. Taxonomy (NCBI): domain Eukaryota; kingdom Metazoa; phylum Arthropoda; class Insecta; order Diptera; family Drosophilidae; genus Dettopsomyia; species Dettopsomyia nigrovittata. The sequence continues at coordinate 13,760 of JBANCX010000479.1, read as the reverse complement.
TTGTATGATATCAGTATAACTTGTTATAAATATTGATCTTCACTTCGATCCTTGCCATTTAAAGATATCGATAATTTAGCAATCGATCTACTTTTTCAAGATGACATTTCATTGTGATTGCTCCCATTTAAAGTTCTCGATGTTTGTTGAACTGAGAATCAAGGGAGGAATTTGTCTACTGAACAATTTGCATGTTGATAAAAACTTTTGATGGCAGCAGGCAAATTGCGTCGCAAATGTATTATGTTGCACTCTCTCTCTCTCTCTCTATAGTATCTCTCACACATGCTGAGCGTCTGGCTATTCTGTTTTGTTCTTGTGATAAGCGTCTTGAGGCTCTGGACAATCGCATTGAGCTCCAATGAGCACTTCAGAGCTGTTCACACAGACACTGTGCTGACAAATTGTTGCGGGGGCGGTGGCCAAACGCGTGGAGGTGGCAGCCACAACAATGAAAAGCTAAATAAAAATAAATAGTCGCCCCATAAATAATGTGTAATGGCAAATAGAAAACGAAAGAAAAAAAAGACTCTGCTGCAGAGGCGTCCAGTACATATACATATGTATGTATGTATGTACGTTGTAATAACAGCAGCCAGCCGCAGCCGCAGCAGCAGCAGCAGCAGCAACAACAAAAACAAAATGCGGAAAGATTGTAAAGTGTTAATGAAAAAGTAGCTCCAAGTAGCTTTGACTGGGCCTAAAGACGAAGCGCAGCGCACAAGTCGAAAGTCGTAAAACGAGTGTGGGAACCGAACGAACCAACCACGAATAAACGGTTACGATGGTTCAGTTTAGTTCGGTTCGGGGTTCGGTTTTGAGGGTTTTGTTTTTATTATTTTTTTTTCTTCATTTTATTTTTCAATTCAGTTATTTTAATTTTTCTTCTTTGATTTTTTTCTATTTTTTAGGTCTTAGAGTGCAGTGCATCATGGAATTTGGAAATTGCGGTCTCGGTGTCTGGTCTGGTCTGGTCTAGTCGATCTCAACGTCAGCTTCAGCTCTGATAGATTAATAGGCCAGATTCAACTGCTAGCGATACTCGGTATCAAGAGCCGCCCAAGTAGACGCTTAAAACGATCTACCCTCACTCTCTCTCTCTCTCTCTCTCTGGGCTCGGACTCACGAACTCCGGAATAAACAAAAACTTAAAGAGTTTTCGGTAATCGGTCGACTGTCTCTCTATCTATCTGTCAGATGCCAGACGACGACTCTAAGTATTCGAAATACTCTCGTACTCTCTTGGTACTTGTAATTGGATCATTGGTTTGGGTGGCACAGCACAGCACAGCACAGCAGCACCAGAAAAATGGGGAGGATGTTGTGGTTTTTGTTTTGTTTCTTTTTATTTTTTGTGGTTACATTAAATCTTTGTTGTTTTTCATTCTGCTTCTTTCATTTTAACTTATTGTTCCTCCACTCGGTTTTGGTTTCTTTTTTTTTTCTTCTAAATTTGTCTACAAAATGATTAAAAGTATTTATTTGGATATGCTCTCCAAATTGCGCTTTCCCATATATTCTAAGCACGATAACTATTATCGGGAAATGTAAGGCTGAGAACCCAAAATAACAGTTTACAATAGTCTTCTACGAGTAAATAGCTTATTTGAACTATAATAGGATATACCTCTGTAAGAAAAAAACAAGATTTACATATATGTATGTAGATAGAGACCGTTTTACATATTTTTTTTAAATAAGATATTCTGCAAAACACAATGTCTTATAATGATCATAATATTGAAAAATATGCCAATAAACTCTTTTTCCAACTGACTGTGTTTCTAAAATATCAAAGTTTGAAAGCATTGAAAGGATTTATTTATGTTTCTCGCCCAAATACTGTTTTGCTTCCCTTTTTCTTCAATAGCGCATTGTTTAAAATATTGAAATCGAAATCGAATGATGCAACCAAATATCGTTAGTTGTAAGTAAATTACTTTTTTCATAGAGTTCTATAAGTTTATCTCTGGAATTTATGCATATCTCATTTAAGATCACAAATCATTTAACACCAGACATATGGCATTTATAAGTGTGTGCGTGTCTGTGTCTGTGACCTACCCTAAAGCGCCCTCAGGAAATATTTGATATATATAATTGAGGGAATGATAACACAACCACAATGAATATGAATGTATGACAATAGATATGATAAAAAAGTAAAATGTTGGAAAATGGGCCAGCTGCAAGAGTTGGTAAGCTGTATAAATTGAGCCTGTGTGTTTAGACTCGATTGGTAATTGAAGTGAACACTTGAAAACACATGCGACACTTTGCGATCTGAAATAATATCAAAACACACCCCCAACTCCCCAATAAATGTACATACATAGTATGTATGTTCATAATACACAACATAATAAAATAGAGCAACCCTGGTAAAGGATAGCGATGCCAAAAGGGAGGAAGCAATGAATGCAAGAGATGACAACAGACCAACGTGGGAACAAATGAACATTAAAACACACACACACACACACACACACACAGAGAGAGAGAGAGAGAGAGTAAGAGAGAGAAGACACCCTCATTTGAGATTGTCAAATGCGCGCCAAAGCCGATGAGCTGCAAATGGTTGCGCAGGCGCAAACACAGTATGTACGTACGCATGTCTGTATGTATGTGGTAAAAAGGGTTGCTTTATATGTATGTTGTATGTATGTTGCATGAAGTTTAAAATCCATAATAATAATGTGGCATATGAGTGATATTATGCCACAAACAACGCTCTCTCTCTCTCTCTCAGTCACTATATTTTTTAGTCTGTCGCTCTCTTTTTATTGTCGTTGTGTGTACTTTAAATAAAGTGAAGCATTTAACACTTCCGGCAGACAACAATAACAACAACAACAACAACAACAACAACAACATAAGAAAGCTACTCTAATACTACATTCGACAAGCGTGTGAATGTTTATTTTAGTTGAATACGGATTTTAGGGCTTTAAATCAAAAGGCTTTGGTATTTAAGCCAACGTCTGTTTGTCGCTCTGTTATACTTATTGCTAATTGTTAGGGACAAGATTCAAAGTCAAAGTTGCCAACTAGATGGCGCCACCTGTAATGACAATAGATGCATGTGTCTCTTCGTGTGTATGCCAGTGTGTGCTGTGCTGTGCTAAGTGATCTTAGCTGTAAAAACTGACATTCAATACACACACAAATATGTATATACAATATGTAAATACATCACATAAAAATATTTGAAAAAAAAATATAAAAATTGTTATTTTGATTGTTTACTGATGTTAGAGGTTAGGTTGCAGCATGCCATAAATGTAACTGTGTTTAGCTCGTTTAAAACATCTGCCATTGTGAATGCATTTGTTGTAAAGTTAATAAAAAAATTTAAAGAAAAAAAAAGAAAAACTCTAATGATCCGTCTTGATTTTCAGAGCGTTCAACGATCGTTAAACTGTGCATTAATTGGTTTTTTTTTTAGATACACTTAAATGAAATCTCCATTCAGTTTCCATTTGAATATGTGTATAATAAATGAATCTAGTGGATCTAGCTTTACAGACTATTACATTAAATATATTTATATAAATTGAGTTATATTGCACTAATAATATCTTTGGCATTCTAAGTCATGACTTAGAACACATAAATATATAAATCTTTAACGATATTTCGTGGCTTAAAAAATATATATTTATCTATACAAACTTATCTGTATGTATTATTATATAACAAAACATAGAATACATAAAAAAATATTATGGATGTACACTGTACATAGTATCTGTATGTACATATGTTAGATATACATAAATATGGCATCATTGTTTGCTTAATTTAGAAAAGTTTTCCACAAACTCCAATTTACAAGAATTTCTCTAATATTATTTCAGTCTTCAAATGAAAAATATCGCGATCGATTGGAAAATAATCGATTGATTTAATATAAAAAAATATGATTTATTGATCATGTTCGTGGGCTAAACGTTAAGATGAAGAACTGTTTGTGTCGTATGCTTTAAAACTTTCTTCATCAGCAAACTTTCTCATACTATCAGATTTTGACAGAAACCATTTGGGAATTCTAATGATCCACAGACAAGAAAAAACATTAAAAATATTGATTTACATAAAAATTAACTTTACAATCATTTGGTCCATTATAAGTTTCCACAAATTAAAATTTCCTTAGAATAATTTTCTAATAATCAAAATTTTGTATAGTTTATTGCCCAAAATCCATTAGCGATTTAAATGATCTATAAAGTATTTTCTTTAATACTCTTTTTTGTTTCATTTTATTAGTTATTAAACTTAATAAAGTACTTTGTACATTGCTTTTAATCAATCTTAAAGTGTAAAGCGCTTATGATCATACATATATCTGTTACTATAGATGTACATCATACATATTTCAAGTAAGTCAAGTAAGTATTTTGTAGTTTCTTTTTCTATATACAATAGATGTATCTGTGGTCTACATATGTATGTATGTATGTGAGAGTAGCTTGCAGTTGAATTCTCACACCGTGGCTTAAAGAGTCAAGATGGGTTGCTTCGAATTGAAGAGGAATGCCGGCCGAAGACGCTGCAAAGGCAATATGCGATGCATCGATCCGTTCTTGATCGTCGTCGTATGTACGTAATGTACATAATGATGATTGTCATTTCTCATTGCACACATACACACACAGGCAAACAGACAGACAGACAGACAGACACATATTTAAAGCATAGAGTTAAAGAGAGAGAGAGAGAGAGAGAGCTTTGAGGTTAGAAAGAATTTCTATGTCCATGGCAATGCGTGCGAACAGCATAGCATTATACCCATTTTCTTAATGCTATGCTCGTCTCACTCTAACATCGCGTGCAATGGGCCTGGCCCTGGCCAAGAGACAGCATAAACACAACAAAACACAAGACAAGACAAGACAAGACACTTTGGGTAATATCTATAAAAATTGTTGTATGCCGTAGCTCTGAGAGAGCTCTGTTTGCCCCGTTCATTTGTTCTCGCTGGCTTATGTCGTCCATCGTCGACGTCGTCGACGTCGTCGTCGTCGTTGTTGAGGTTGTCAGCCTTTTTGGACCCAAGCCCAAGCCGGGCCCAGGCCATGAAGTGGTTATAAGAATAAGACACACAAAGAAGAAAACGGAGAGAAAAAATAAAATACCCAAAGACGAGGAATACAAAGAAAAAAGAGAAGAAAAAAAAAAACTAAAAACTTGTTCGGTCAGTGCGTAACATAAATGTGTGTGTGTGTGTGTGTGTGTGTGTGTCTGAATAGGTGTATATGTGCGCTGCGCCCTGGTCATAAAGAAAACTCATTAAACAGGCAAGAAGTAGAAGACCAAGACGTCGGCCAACTTGTTGGTGAGAGCGAAAAAGAGAGAGAGATAGAGGGAGAGGGAGAGGGGAGACCACTAATTCGCCTGGCCATCATTAAAAGTCAATAAACAGACTGCAACTTCTTGGCCTAATCGTTGATTTTTTAGAGATTTAATTACACTAAACCAAACTGAACCAAACTCAGCCTGAGCTTTCATAATTAGTTTAAGCCAAATTAAGCTGGCAACATGCATCCAAGCAGCTAGGTATGTACATATGTATGTATGTATGTATGTACAACCAACAACAAACAGTTTTGTCTAACCATTTGCGGCATTTTCCCAGCAGCGGCAGCAGCAGCAGCAGCACCACCAGCAAACCGCCTTGGAAAGTTGTCCAGGCCAACTCTTCTATGGCCATGGCAAGTTTAACTTAAGTTAAACTTTGATGCTGAGATCTTGTGTTGATGTTGTTGATGATGATGGGAACAATGACAAGAGAGTCATGTTTATGCAATGTCCAATATGTCCAATCGAGTCGCCAACTTTAAGAGACTATGATGACTATGGGAAAGCCATAGCAAACATTACTTTACAGTCTCTGTGATTTCCGGAGCGCCAACAACAAAATTCTACCTGCCTGACCAAACATAACCAAAAAAACAAAAAACAAAAAACAAAACCAAAAACAACCAACTTTTCATTCTCTTTATATTTCTTCCTCCTCTTTCTCTCTCTCTCTCGTTTTGATTCGTAAAACAGGATCGCCTGCTAAACGGAACTGCTCTGCAACTCCAACCTCAACATCAACATCATCATCATCATCATCACCATCAACATCATCATCATCATCTTAAGGTGGTATCAAGTAACAGAGCATTATAATCAATATGCAAGCGGGCCTTTAAACGGGTTTCCAAGACCAACTGCTGCAGTTTGCTTCTTCTTCTTCTTTTGATTATTTTTTTTTTTGCATGTATCTGCTTTCTTGTTATTGTTGTTCTTTAGATTTAACGCATCAGAAAATTAGCAAATTCGGGTTTTTTTTTTTAATTAAGTCTTAAGTTACCAATCGCTTAAGTGCTGAGAAAGTTAACCCAAAGGCGGCATCGATTAATTAATAAATGTGACAGCAAATGGCCGATAAGTGCCCCACATAAAAAAAAAAAGATTTTTTTTTTGGTCAACGATGTCTCCATTCCCTCACAAAGACTTTCACACAACTCTTCGCATACATAATTCCTGTATTTCGATCTCAAGTATCATATATACATACGCATACATATAGCCGGAAGATACTTTATTATGTGTAAATTAATTGTGTGAATCGAAGATTTAAAAATTTAATTTTTTGTTTTAACGATCTTAAGAGTAAAACTTCTTTTTCTTTATTTTTTTTTTTTAACAGATAAGAATTCGAATTCTTCTATAAAAATATAAATTATGCAAATTCTGTAACTATTCAAAAAATTGTATTGATCAATTTAATTTAAATGTTATAATTTCAACTTGAATTCTAATCCTATTTGACTCTATAAATTAATGCAATGAAATAATATTGGGATATTATTATTAATTATTATTTCTGATAAATCGATAAGGTTGCGTATTATCGATAACAATATTATCGTTATCAGGTTTTATTTTCTGTCATACTAATGTAATCCATATAGTCTCAATTTGTAATATTGCAATATAAAACTACAATTATTGGAAAAGCTATCGTCTATGCGGCCCTACATAGTGAGTTTATTATATACCTTCTGAACTTGAGGGTTGTCCTTTAACCAAATCTCCTAAATTACTTCAAAAGAATGTAATCTTGCTTAGGGATTTCGAGTGTAATTCTCAGCTAATGCTATAATTAATGTACGACGGGACGAGTAAATACAATTTTTCTGAAGATGTTTGATTTTCTTGACTTTTAAATTTCTAGAGAATGTTTTATAAAACCAGTATATTATTAAGATATGGGTATATATTTACTTATAAACAGCATGGCTTTATAACTATAGTTATTTTTGAAATAGTTGAGATAATTAAGGAGATCTAACGGCCTCCATGTGCGTGACTTATAATAATTTAATAGAGCGCGCATTGCATTCCCTGGTCAAAGTCAAGAAAAATGTATTTAGGGTGCGCTTAGGATAGAAGGAGAGGAAGGAGAGACAGACAGGAAATACTTTTGCATTTTGAGGTTATAAGAGAGACATACGGAGAGCTGGCTAAAAGGACGGAGAAGGGAGAGAATGCGCGACATTGAAAACTAAAAACTAAAAACAACAACAACAACAACAACAATACTAATAACGATACAAAAGTATCTCGAGAACTTGTTTCCACTGCCATTCCAGCCTAGGTAGATATACACACATATGCATACATACATACATACATACACATATATGTATGTATGTCGATCTTTTGCTCTGTCTTGTTTTCTCTTTCTCTCTCTCAGCCAGTCTCTCATTCTTTCTATCGTTCTGTCTCCGTTGTGCCTTTTATCCGTAATTTGATCTCAGTGCAAACAGTAAAAAAGGACGCGCCTGTGCAATATGCTTAGGGGTTGCATTTATATGTATATACCAGTCGTAGTCGTCCCTGACGAGTCCCTCTCTAGACTAGCAGCTGTCGTTTTTTTCCTCATTTGCTCTTGATGGTGGTGGTGGTGGTGCGCTGCTTTGGTGGTTGTTGTTCACACAAAAACCGTTACGCTTTAGGCCCATTCCCCACCACAAGAGGGGGAGAGGAGTGTTTTAGGAGGGGGGGGGGCGCTCGCTTCTGATCACAATTGTCAGCTGCAATCTTTTGTAGTCTCTAAGCGAAAGTTGAATGCGCTCCCAAGGAGCTGGGCGTTAAAATTTTTACAAAATGCATGTAAATGTTATTAGCTCTTGTTGTTGATATTGTTGTTCCCATTGTAGTGTGCATAATTTTAAACAAATGAGCGCACAATGCTTAAATGTCAATATATTGTTAAATAAAATGAATGGGAAAGTTGATCTCTAGCAGCTTTTCACATTTTCCATCTACTCCGCCTCATAATTTGTTGCGGCACTTAATGGACCCTAATGGAGAGCGAAGCCAATATGCAAAATGTAAAAGTTAGTTAATATCGCAGCGTTTATGGAGGAAACATGTCCAGGAAATTCGCTGAGAGCGACAAACTGTCATGCAAAACAACAAAAAAAAACTTGACTCGGCAAATGTTTACCTGAGTTGTCAACTGTTGGCCATAAAAATTGCTTTTGAATTCAAATGCAACTGTTTCTCATAAATACAACCAACTAAAAAATTTTTTCGTTTTACGAGTATATTATATTATTATTTTTGGCACTGAAATTCTAAATTCATCTGAATTAGTTTTAAATCGATTTAATTTATTTCTTAAGGATAATAAATTTAAGGCTTCTGATAATCGATCAATTTCAATAAAAATTGAATTACAAATATCGATTTTTCAGTTAATCTTAAAAGAATATTTAACTTTTGGTTTTAGAGAAAGTGTTGAAAATCGCTTTTCCATAAAGAATAGAATTGAATTTAAAAATTAATAATAATTAATATAAGAGATAATCAGTTAAAAATAAAAAATAAATGTTAATTCAATACTCAAATTTATTCAAATAAGAATTACAACGAGATTTGATTGCATAAGGAATTGCTAGACTTTAAACTAGAAAAATGATAAAAGACTAGAATACTGATGTCATCGATTGGGTTCCAGCTAAAATTGACGTTATTTTCTTTTCTTTTTGAATTTGAAATTCTCGGAAAGTTGAAATTTCTTAAGGGAATCGGAATCGGAGTACAACACCTACACCTGAGCACACAAAAATAAGGAACCTAAGCGTAGACAACTGTTGACATAATGATTAGACAAGACAAGCCATACCCCGAACTGGAGGCCCATATGCAAATATTGTATTTTCTTGCTCTACAACTACAGGCCGCCCCAAAAGACAGTTGTACATGCATATGTACATATGGCAAACAGCTCAACTTCAATTCTCTTTCTGCTGCTGCTGCTTTGTCTTCTTTTTTTTTTTTTGTTCAGGTACACACAACTTTGACAAGTAAGGCTAATTATTATTTGGGGGCCAGGCCAAAGACTAGCTACAGGAAGTTGACAAAAGAAATATGCGAACATCTATATACATATACATATACATATGTATGTAAGTATAACAGTGTTGTGTTAACTGGCATACGAAGGTATGTACATATGTACATACAACATAGAGAAGAAATAAAACGAAAGGCTGCCGACGGTAAAAAGAAGTTTAAAGGTGTGCAAGCCACACGAAATACTGAAAATCTGAGCTAAGCGGGAGAGCACACATACACACACACACACACACACACAGACAAACACATGCACAGAGACAAAAGACTGAAAGAGCAGCGAGTATCAAAGAGAGTTTGAGAGCAAGCAGCGAATGAGCGACCACCTGTCAGGCAAGCAAAGAGAAAGAGAGAGAGACAGGAGCGAGCGAACGAATGAGCAACGCGAAGAGGAACACGAAGAGACAAATAGAAAGGGAAACGTACAGAATATGAAAATGCAGACTCAATCAAAAAACATAAATTGCATGCAAAAAAAAATAAATAACAAAAAAATATATACATATATGTATGTACATATGTATATGTTTGTATGTACATATATGTATGTATTGTCTTGTATTTATTTATTAATTTTTTTTTTTTTTGTTGTTTTAACACTTACCCGTCGCCTGTACGCTGCTGAAATTATTAGCAAACGCCAGCAGCGGCAGCAGCAGCGCGACGCCCGCTAGCATTTCGTTAATCCAAATAGTATGTGCGCGACAGCGACGTCTGCTGCGCTGCAACTGCATTGTAATCCAGTTTAAGATTTGCGTTTTATGCTTTTTTAGTTCCTTTTCGCTAGTTGTTGTTGCTGTTGTCGTTGTTGTTGTTGTAGTGATTTTTTAGTGTGTAGTTTGTTGTCTCACTTTGGAGTTAAATTTTTTTTATTTTTTTGGTTTTTGTTTTGTTTCTACTGCTTGGAAATTAGATTTTGTAATTTTTTTACTTTATGTATTTTGCAGCCAGACGAATAGAACAATTAAGTGCCGCTTTGAATGCAGCGACGCCGACGTCGACGCTGACAGCGGCGACATTTCCACGCAAAACTTTGAAATCAACTGAAGCGATGTTGTTGTTGATGTTGATATTCCAAAGAGGCAACAAAAAAAAAATAAGAACAAGATGATACAAAAAGACGATGATGACAACGATTCTTTGCTTCCTTTCTCACCACACACTACTCTCTTTGTTTCTGTGCTTTTTGCTTATTTTCCTTGAAAACTTTATTTATTTGTTTTGCACTTACTCACACAAACACACACACACACACACACTGATAGAGAGATACAATGTGGAAAAAAACAACAAAAAAAGAAAAGAATTTTTTTTTTCCAATATTTCGATAACGATAACGCCGATCTCGATAGCGATTATGCTTTTATGCGGCGCATTCTATGCATGCTGCAATTTTCGCACGCGGCTATATTAAACGCCATATTGTTGTTGCCTCTCGTTGTTGTTTTTCTTTTATTTTTTTTTTTTTTAAATTTATTTTATTTATTTTTCTCTTTTTTTGCCCACACACAGACACGCACACATACACAGTATCACAATTGAGAGGTGGCACTCAAAAAAAAATAATAATAGGCATTCATTTGAAATCCCATGCAATTGCAATTTAATTCAACTTCTTGCTGCAGACTGTCCGCTCGATATCCGTTTCGTTTCACGACTCGCAACACTTTGAGCCGCGCTCACGAGCGTCACTTTGCTGAACCCCCGAAAAACAACGACAAC
>JBANCX010000478.1:0-17415 GCA_037040065.1 Dettopsomyia nigrovittata | reverse complement strand
AATAATAATTATAAAATGAACTTTTTTCTAATTCTCGCAGTTCAAAACATACTTAAAAACACAATAATAATTAATTAATTAATTAATTAATACTTAAAGTACGGTTTTTCATCAATAATTTGTTTGTTAAGTTTCTGTTTAACGTAAAAAAAAAAAAAACAAAATTATTTTATTCAATAAATCAAAATAAATCAAGAAATTCAACAATTTTGATAAATTACATAATATATTACATTAAGTACTATGCTATACAGAGGTTATTGGGCTTATTATGAACTGATAAAACACCTCAATGGATGAGTGTTAAATGGCCGAAATTTGAATTAAAAATTTATAAACAATTTGTATAACTTAATATGTAAAGGTAACTACAAATATTGTTGTTGCAGCTGAATGCACAAGAGTCCAAAAAAACAGACAATAAAACATAAAAAAATATCAAAATACAGAAGAAATCGAAGCTTTTATGCCCTTAAAGCGAGATTTAAACAAATATATATATACGAAAAACATTAATTTAACTTTAAAATCTTTCCTATATCGCGTCGCGTAGCGATATCTTTCCTATAACCCGCCGTTCTTCTATTTGTCGCATCTGCATCTCGGTCGGTCGAAGCCTTGACTTGAACAAATTAATTTAACTTTAAAATCTTTCCTATATCGCGTCGCGTAGCGATATCTTTCCTATAACCCGCCGTTCTTCTGTCTGTCGCTTCTACATCGATTGGTCGTAGCCTTGACTTGAACAAATTAATGTAACTTTAACACCTTTCCCATATCGCGTCGCGTAGCGATATCTTTCCTATATCGCGTCGTTCCTCTGTCTGTCGCGTCTACATCGATCGGTCGTAGCCTTGACTTGGAGTCGTCCGGCTAATGTCAGCTAGAGAACAATTCTATGTCCAAATGTTGACTAAAATTTAACATTTTTTTGCTAATTTTTTAAATTTTTACAACAAATTTTCCTTTAAAAATATAGAAAATAATGTTTTCTTTAATTTTAAATCATTTTTAAACGTGAATTTGAATTTTGCTGTTGAAAATAATCCTTTTTTTTTAAGATTTAAATATTTTCTTTATCTATTTGACAAGCTCTAGGTCCAAGTTGATATTATACTTGTGTATAATCAATCATAGATCAAGAACAATCTACACTTTAGAAAGATGTCTGCTTGTCTTTAGAGCGATATTTTCTATAATTTTCTAATCTATTTCTATTCTATTCTCTAGTTATTATACATAAAACATAAAACATCATGGACATAGAGCCTGTAAAACAGTTTAAATTACCAAATAATAGAGATTATCAAAAATTAAACAGAAAATTTTATAGTTTTCAATACAAAAGTCTCAAATATTTTTATATTTAATGGAAATAGTTCATTTTTTAGTATATTTTTAGATAGTTTGAACCGATTTTGTTCTAGAAAAACACATTTTTAATACGTTTTAAAGTGTTTTTAAACTGTTTTCAGTCATTACATTCACTACATTCGCTATAAGATAAAACCAAAAATATAATTTTTGTTCCAATTCACAACAAAAAAATCAAAAATTAATCAAATATAAACGCTTTAAGGGCATAAAAGTTCGATTTTAAGAAATCCTTAAATGAATTTACATATTAATTACAATATTAATAATAATAATAATAATAATAGTTATGAGAAAATATATAAATAATCCAAATGAAAAATACGAAAACCTAAATACAAACATACTTTCAGTACATATACGAGTATAAGAAGAGTTTTCATGTCGATTATAAATTAGATAGAAACATTTCAAAACTTTCATTCATCTTACATAATAAACAATTTCCAATTACAAATAATAATAATAACAAAATAATAGTTATATAAGTATATATATATATAAATATATCTTTATATATATTTAAAAATCGAAAAAAGAAAACAAAAAATTGAATTTTTATGCGAAAAACTTAAAGAAATATAATAAAAGAAAAGAAAAGAAATAATATTGACAAGCCCTCTCCTCTATATACATACATACATATATATAAGTGGTAGACAATTGAAATAATGAAACATTGATGTCAATAAGCAGCTTCAACAAAACTCAAAATTTAACAAAAGAAAAAACTGCTAAAAATACGAATAAAATTAATACAAAATATTCTAGAAATAAACTCAAAAATAAAACACGAAAAAGAAAGAAAGAAAGAAATTTGCAAATTTTTTTTTATAGACCCCGGACTTGCTTTTATTAATTTAATTTGAAAATTTTATCAATTATAAATATAATTTATTATGAAATGCATATATTTCAACTGAGTTGACAACCGTGTACTACAATATGCGCTTATCAATGAAGCACAGATGTTGTATATAGCACCTGTAGAGAGCGTTTGATGACTCCCCATGAACTTTGTCAATCTAATAACAGATATTTGAATATTTGCATCGCTGCATGCTATATAAAGCTCGAGTGTTTTGATGGTAAATAGCAACAGTCAGTGTTTGGCAGTTGGATCACAAGTACACGACTTGAAGAAGAAGAAAAAGATGAAAATCGCCATCGCATTGTTGGCAACCTGTTTGATGGGTCTGGTCGCTGCGGTCAGTTTCCATCAAACCGAAGAGGTTAAAATTGCCGATAAATTCTTTTTGGAGAAACAAAAGTTTCTATTTGAGATAGTCTATCGTATTGAGGATCCATTGATGTTTGAGGAATACATTAAAACAGGACAGAAATTCTATTTTGATGAGTCCTATTATACTGTAAGTTAATACAGAAACTTTTTAGTAATTCTCTAATCTTGAACTTGTCCTTTATAGCACTATGACATCTACATGAAGAAATTCTTTGAGGCATACAAGCATAATGCATTGTTGCCCAAAGGTGAATTCTTTGGTCAATTGGTTAAATATCATGCCAAACAGGCTCGAGGTCTGTTCAATTTCTTCTATTATGCCAAAGATTGGGAGACATTCAAGCATAATGTTGCCTGGGCACGCATGCATGTGAACGAAGGCATGTTTGTCTATGCTCTGACATTGGCTGTCATTCATCGTCAGGACTTCCATGGTCTGATGTTGCCATCAATCTATGAGATCTTTCCACAATTCTTCTTCAATAGTAAATTCATCTATGAGGCTGAGAAATTTGATTATGAAATGTGGTCCAAGGTGAATATGTATGAGAAAGAATATATGGATATATTCTATAAGGATGGACATCATGATTATCATTTGAATTATCAATATGGTGACTATATGTACATGAAGGATTGGAAAATGTGGCAATGGTGGAAATTGATGGGTTTGGGTGAACATTGGTATGCTGAACATAAATTCATTTTACGTGAGAATATTCATGAATTCAATCAGGATACTAAATGGCAACAAATGATGAAGGATCTGAAGGTCTGGTGGATGCCAGTCGATTATACACGCGATCTGGATATCTATAATGAGGAATCAAAATTATCATATTTCACTGAGGATCTTGGCTGGAATTCCTATTGGTATTATCTGAACTTGGATTATTCATTCTTCCTTGATGGCAATACCTTCGGCTTGAAGAATGATCGTCGTGGTGAACTCTGGCTATATAATATTCATCAATTGTTGTCTCGCTACTATATGGAGCGTCTATCACATGGTTATGGTGAAATACCAGAATTCTCATGGCATCAACAGATCGAAATGGGCTATGATCCTCAGCTGATCTATTATAATGGCATTGGCTATAGCTATCGCAAGAACTATTATGAGCTGGAGACTTATGGTAACTTTGAGATGCTCGACAAGATTACTGGTTTTATACAGCGCATACACAATATTGTCGATCAGGGCTATTATAAGACGTTCGATGGACATTTTATCGATTTGCGCAAACCTGAAGCTATCGAATACATTGGCAGCATGCTGCAAGGCAATGTGGACAGCTTCGACAAGATGTTCTATCAATTCTGGTATATGTTTGCTCATATGTACTTTGCCGATACGGACTACTACCAGATGGATGTCTATCCCAATGTGATGCTCAACTTTGAGACAATGATGCGTGATCCCATGTACTATATGTTCTATAAGTCAATTGCTCAGGTTTACTTCAAGTTTATGCATTATCTGCCCATGTATACCAAGGAGCAGTTGATGATGCCCGGTGTGGCATTGAAGCATGTGGAGGTTAGCGAATTGGTTACCTATTTCGATCTGGTTGACTTTGATGTTACCAATTTGCTCAACGATAAAATGGTGTTCCATGAGGGCAAGTTTGTTTGGGATAAATCTCTATATGCCCGTCAGATGCGTCTCAATCATAAGCCATTCACCTATACCTATACCGTGGAGTCTGATAAGCCCGAGAAGGTTGTTGTACGCGCATTCTTGGGACCCAAATTCGATGAATTCGGCCGCATTATCTCTCTGGCTGAGAATCGCATGAATTTCATTGAATTGGATGAGTTTGTCTATGAGTTGAAGGCTGGCAGCAATGTCTTTACCCGTAAATCCAATGATTTCTACTGGACCGTCAAGGATCGCACTAGCTACAGTGAACTGTATTATTATGTCATGATGGCCTTTGAGGGCAAATACGATTTCCCATTGGACATCAGTGAGCCTCATTGTGGATTCCCAGATCGTCTTGTGTTGCCCATGGGCTGGCAGAAGGGTATGCCCATGCAGATGTTCTTCATGGTTGTGCCATATACTGCACCAGCTACTTACGAACAACACTCCAACTTCGATTATACTTACTCGTGCGGCATTGGTTCTGGTGCTCGCTTTATCGATAACTTGCCATTCGGTTATCCATTCGATCGTGAAATCGATGAATATGAATTCTATGTGCCCAACATGTACTTCAAGGATGTGCCCATCTATCATGTCGATACCATGGAACCTTACTACAAGTACAAGAGCTATACCAATTATGGTCACTTTGATTATACTTTCTTCCGTGACTATTATACCAAATACTTTAAATTCTAAAGTGTTTGACAACGATTATGTGGATATTGACGAAAAACAGTTTTAGTTCTTAAGTTAAGCAAAAAGTGAAATAAACTTTCAAAAAAAAAACAGTCAAATTCTATTTATTTTTTCTGTTGCATACTTTTATGCGCATTCGTAATTAGGCAACACTTTTTGTGTTCAGTGGAATATATTGCTGCATACTTTCATTAGATGTTTTTACATAAATGTCTCGAAAGAATTCCCAAATGGTTTTAGCTTTGCCGGCATGGTAACCTCGTTGTTTAGCAGACAAAAGCATACTTACCTGGCGTAGAGGTTAACCGTGATCACGAAGGCGGTTCCTCCGGAGTGAGGCTTGGCCATTGCACATTCGGCTGAGTTGACCTCTGCGATTATTCCTAATGTGAATAACTCGTGCGTGTAATTTTTGGTAGCCGGGAATGGCGTTCGCGCCGTCCCGACATTAATTTAATACATTTTGAAGAATTCAGTGTGAAGTTGATTGCTGAAGCAATTGGTTTGGCTCGCGCAGTGTAAGAGCAGCAGTGAGACTTTTTTAGTTGAACTGGCACAAAGCGAGTTATTTTTATACAAAGAAATAAAAATAAATTCTCGACATTTCATTGTACAGATAATTTCTGTGTGACACGCAGATCTGCAATTTTTCAAGCGTGTTGCGAATATTTTGGCCAACAAGCGACGCCGCAACACATACATAATCTATATTTTTACACCAAGAAAATATTTATTAATCTAATCGTGTAGTTTCTAGGCTCTTAAATCTATTAAAAAATATCGAATTCATCAAAATGTGCTTATCTGTTGTTGCATTGTCTTGTTTTGTCTTTTAATTATTTTATAAATAAAATTTCTAATTTAATTTCTTTGAAGCAACGTTTTTTATGTAAATTTTGGTTATTAAATTGTACAATATACATTGGAATTCATGAATTTAATTTTTAAAGGCGTCTAGTTGACATCGATACATCGCTAGAAATCAATTTTCTATTATAAATTATATAAAATTGATTGTTTTCGTTGCATCATCAACTTCAATTATTAGATATCTTGTTCCTTGATTGCTTGTTGTCTATATTGTGATGTGATCTTTGGTCACATTCCATGGCATCCATCTGTAGACGACGCATAAATGGACGGTGACTTGAGCAACATGCCATCCAACTATTAACCCAATTTGTATGAATTGATCACGCAACAATTTAATTATGACTGATAATACAAATATTTGCATTTACTGATTCGATAGATGCCCAAAGGTGCTGCGTTCTATAAATATCAATAATATCGTTTGTTAGTACTTTCTCTATTTCTGTGCATACTTTATGTACTTACCCGTAAACATATCAAATGTTTCTCGACAGTTTTTAGTTAGTGGCCCTCAAATTTGATACAATTCATATAAAATTTCCTTTTAGTTATTGGTCATCATAATCAAACTAAATAGATTCATTTCCATAGTTTCAAAAGATCCAGCAGCATTGCAACATGTACATCTGCGTAGCCATCATTCATGTTCGGAATTACATTCATAAACGAATATAAATTTTATCATTTTTGGGTACCATCAACATGCATGATGTATCCAGCTGAAGACCGCAAGTTGCGCAACGTTCATTCAATTCGACGAATGGAAATCTCTTTCTCTACAGCTGTCTTGTGTATGTACGAGGTTCAGCCAAATGTAGACCAATTGAACCATAGAAAAATAACATCAGGAGATTCATTTAGCATCAGTTTCCATTTGATGCAACTGAGATTACATTCCAGAGACTCCAATGCGATGCCAGATTGCAACATTTCTTTCTTTTGCTAATAAATTAATAAACTGCATTAAATTTAACTAATTAAAACAATTAACTTCATATATTTACTCGGTTCGAGTTGCCTTTGACGTTATGTGCTCCATGAACTGGAAAAGTTTCAAAGGCGTCTTCGTTTGCATACAATACGCAAATAACAGCTGATTATTTATACACCGCTCATCAAGAACAACACATCTAATTTAGACTTTTCTATTTTCCTTCTCTTTAAGGCATTTCTGCATTTGTTTATGTTGATGAAATCCTAAAATAATTAACATTTTCGCAGCAACTGGCAAATTTTACTAAAGTGCGTTAGAGTGACCATATATTGCGTTAATATACAACATTGCATTTCGATAACAGCTGACGCACTATCGATAAACATGTCTTTTGCAGCACTATATCGCAGCGTTGGCGCGCTAATTCAAACTTAAGTAAAAACAAATTGTCAATTTTTTTTTATGCAATGCGCGCTTTAATCGAAAATATACTCACATATGTATATTTGTATGTATGTATTTATGTGTGTGTATCGCTAAAGAATTTTATTTTACATTTTTTTTGTTTGTTTGTTTAGAATTAATTATTATAATTTTGTTTATTTGTTTGCAGTGTTAACATATCGCGTTGCAACATTTTCTTTACTGAACACATTTTGTGTTTTTTTTTTTAAATTTTTTTGCATACAAAATAATAATACAAATTAAATGTATGTTATGTTATGTAAAAATTATAATATTAAATCGAAATAAACATAATAATAATGTGTACAGGCCAGAAATCGTTTTAATTATTATTATTATTTATATAATTATAATTATAATGATATAAATGCCTTTAATTTATATGAAATCTCGACAAATCATATTTTCTTTGAAACTGTACATATATTTTTAAATATTTGTTTTGTTTGTTTATAATTGTTGTGGCAAATTGTTATTATTATAAGTTAGTTAAATATAAAGTATAAGTAAGCTCTAACATTTGGTGATAAAAATACATTTTTTTTTTGTTGATTCAAAATGAATGTTTGCCAGCGAATCGATAAATAATATTAAATTTAATTGCAATCTTTAAAAAAAATTCATTTGATTTGATTTGTTTAATTAATAACTATTGCAGCAGCAACAACGAAAATTTGTTTAAATGTTCCGGGGGAGGGAAATTATAATTTTTGTTTTTTTTTATAACAACAGACAACCCACAACAATGCAACATGCAATTGTTTATTAAGTTTCTTTTTTTTGGGTGTGTCTGTTGCATCTATTGTATATAATATAATATTTAGATAATTTACTTTCATTTTGGAAATCATAATAATAATAATAATAATAGATTAAATATTAATTATTAATTTTTTATTTTTTTTTGGGACTTTTTGTAAGAATTTGTTTTTTGTAATATTTTGTTTAATAATTAATTAATTATTTATAAATAAAGCCTAGTTTTGATGCCCGCTATAAACTTGGGACATTTTTGTTTTGTTTTGTTTCAATTACTACAAATACAAATACATACATATCTACTATAAAGATGTGCAATTGTACAATATACACATATATCAATATACATATACAATATATATATATATATATATATATTTTGTTGTTTTTAATCTAAATTATCTTGGAAAATTAATTTAATATAGCCAGTCGCGCCATCTAGCGGCGTCGCACAGAATGGACAAACGGCCTGAAAACCATTTGTTCCATGCGGTATCTCAACATTTGCCCAGTACCTATACAAAAAAAAAAAAAAAAGAAGGGAAATTTATAAAAAATATACTTGCTTCGCTCCGTTTAGGGAAATTTTTTTTACTCACTTGACAGTTTTCTCAGTCGCCATGTGTCCACATGGATTGAATGCATATGTTGGCGCACCGACATCAACATAGAAAGCTGGTTCGAGGCCCATGCATAATGTAACAACAGGACCCAACTCTAGGCACATGGGACAACGGCGTGCACCAGTATTCTCATCCTGACCCCAATCATGATGACCTAAAAGAAAAATGTTTATATTTAGTTAAAATTCTCTATTTTTAGTGAATTTGCTTGCATACCCTGGACATGACCGCAATTTAAGTACACATAAGGTTGATTTATTTGATCACTGATATTTACTTTACGTGGTATTACCAATGTATTTAGACCCACCGGGCACTGTGGACGACCAGCGTTAATGGCATCGATAAGCTTTTCCAAATCATGTTTGGTCTATCGAAAAAATATATATATAAAGTTAGGATTTTATTGAATTTTTTAACTATATTTAGAGAAATATTACCGGTGAATGTTGTAAACCTTCGGCGGAACGCCAAAGTAGCGTTGCACCGCAGAGATCAATAAGTGTGCCATCTTGTAAAATGTTATTTTCATCGTAGATCTGTAAAAATAATGATAATAATTAATATCGATAACATTGCTTTAATATATACAGTATAAACAAAACTATCGATAAATCTGAAGCGATTATTGTGCAAGCAAAACCATCGATAACTTGTCTTTATTCCCTTGGGGAAATTTTTGCTAAAAAATCCTTTGCGGCATTTTGGGTTTTATGTCTCGGCATGCGAAACTATTTCTTCTTTCTTTTTATAAATATATTAAAAAAAACCTTTTAAAATATGAAATCAAATCTTAAGATATTTAAATATTATTCTAATAAATCGATAACTGACTTTTGTAAGTGTTTTGAAAGCATTAAACATAATTTAAATACTAAAAAAAAAAGGAAAAATTAGTGTTGATCAAGTACAAAAGATTGAAATATTATATCTTCAAAGATCAAATCGAAATTTTTACTTTATAGTATAATAAATTTAATTATTTCTATAACTATCGATAATATGTCTTTATCGTTTAAATTCCCTTGGGGAAATTTTTTGCGAAAAAATCCTTTGCGCCATTTTGGGTTTCAATATCTTTCATGTAAAACTATTTCTTCTTTCTCTTTTAAAATACAAAAAAAAAAGCGAAAATTATTTTCTTTTTCTTATAAATATATTATAAAAACGAAATGAAATCTTGAAATATTCAACTATTATTCAAAGAAATCGATCGACTGACTTTTGTAAGTGCTTTAAAAGTATTTAAAATTTAATAATCAAAAGTATAAGAAAGAAAGTTGTCTTGATCAAGTAGAAAAAATTGAAATATATCTTATTAAGATAAAAGATAAATCAATATCTTTACTATGTAGTATATAAAGTATATATAGATAACAATTGACACTCACAGGTTGTCCCTTTTGTTGTGCCGAACGTGATTCGCGTAGACTGAATACATCACCACCCACAGAGCATTCACGCCAAAGACCACATTTGGCGCTGCCACCACAAAATGAACCTTTTGGATGCATAATAAGGACACCATTTGTGGTAAGACCATCGATTTCAACATTATC
Organism: Dettopsomyia nigrovittata; assembly: GCA_037040065.1. Taxonomy (NCBI): domain Eukaryota; kingdom Metazoa; phylum Arthropoda; class Insecta; order Diptera; family Drosophilidae; genus Dettopsomyia; species Dettopsomyia nigrovittata. Next base: position 7,238 of record JBANCX010000478.1, on the reverse strand, counting down.
CTGCCATTTGGTAGCCTTTTCCTAGAAATTAAATACGAAAATACATATATTAAAAAAAATAGTTTCGATTTTTTATTTCTTAATTCTTACTTACCCCAAGAAATATATTTCTGCTTGAATCAAAGCCGGCTGCAAAGATTTTTGCTTTTGCTGGCTCACTGCGATTGACCAGAATACGGCAGGCGAAGCGTGATATTGTGCTTTGCATAACTTTAGCGTCCTTCTTATCACCTGGCAGCGTATCCATTACAACAAAATCAATTGGTGATTCCGATGAGCGACCCACCTAAACCATATCAAAAACAACAAAACAAATTAGAAAAGAAGGTTGTTTTTTTGGTGTATTTAGAGGTTATTTTCAGTTGAATCAATATATAAATTGATTGACCCAAAATTGTATCTTTTATTGTATGCAAATAAAAACTAATTATTTATTATATCATTCAATAACAAAGACACAACATGCAATATTTTTTTTGGTCTAAATATGGAAAATTAATTGAGTAAGGCGGGTTACAAGTACAAATCGTTTATCAATATCTCAAATATGTTCAAAGTATAATTCATGTTTTATAGGAAAAAGGGTAGAAATCGGTATCTCTGACCCTATAACTCTTGATCAGTGTCGAATTTTCCATCTATTGTCTTGAATCTCGATATTTATGTATACTACTAAGCTTACGTCTAATCGATTTGCATCAATCGATTTCGGCTGCCATGACTACAACGCTCGCAATCAAACAAACGCAAATAGAAGTTGCAATTTAACACCACTGAGCTTGAGATTTGGCATAAATAATTGATATTATAAACTTATTCTAATGTACCAATTTCATAATGATCGCATAACAAACACAAATGTTATAAAACAAATAAGTTTATCATTGAACAGCAGACGCTTGAATTGTGGTATCTCTTCGTTGAGCATACTCAACTTAAGAGCTTCCTTACTTGTTTATTTATTCAAATTGTTCATTTGTTACGCTTTACGTAGTAATGTCAAAGCGTTTTCATCATTTACTAAACATTATTATTATTATTATTATTATTGTTCTGTTTGGTATATAAACAATTAAGACTTAACTTCAAATGGATTCGCATCGCATGGAAATTGTAACTTAATTTATTAAGAAATTTATTGATTTTTGACATTGGTTCTGAATAATATATGACTTTGTAGCTCTTAGAATAGGATTATAGCCATAGAAAGAATTTAAAAGATTTTCCTTTCGAATATCTTCAATTAAATAATATAATGAAATAATCTAATAATTTATTAGGAAATATTCTTTAATATATTCAAAATAACCTCACTTTTTTTTGTCAACCTTAAATGGTCATTAAATGATATTTCTCTTCAATCTATTCCATGTTTTTTGCCTCTAAATCTACTAAATTTTCAGTTATGTCATTTTTCCTATATTCTTATCAATTTTTGTAATTTCCTTTTTGCTGTCAAAGCAAGTTTGAACTCACCTGAAACATATCCGTTTCTGTATCCTCTTTGTATTCAACAATGACAGCCTGATTGCGTGACAATGTATATGATATAGAATGCTGATTGGCATCCAATATGGCCTTCGATGTTTGTGGTGACTGTACAATATAATGTTTGGAGCGTTTAACGCCGCTCGGCTCTGTTCGTTTAACCAAAACAAATTTTGAACGTCGTCGACCGCGATCTCCTTGAGGTAAATATCCATTATAGCTGGAAAAAAATATAGAAAAAAACAAAATATTTTCATTTTAATTCTGTTTTCTCAAGCATAAATGGGTCAAATTATCGAAAGATAAGTTCTTTATATCGATAATTAATTAATAATATGTTAAAACTTTAAGCGCACTCATCATTGCTTTGATGTATTTTGGCCAAGTTAATAAGTTAATTGGCATAATGATCATATGGCACATGCCAGATCATTAGTATTTTCTTATAGCTATAGCTGTCGATCAAAGCATAAACATTAAAAAAAAAAAACTTTGATTGGACAAACAACACGATAAAAAACGATCAAAAAAAAGTTTTTTTTTGTTTTTTATACCCCGATCCATTTGAAAAGTGGAAAAGGGGTATATTAGTTTTGTGACAACTGTCCGTCTGTATGTATGAACGCGTCGATCTCAGAGACTATAAGAGCTACAGTAACCGAACTTGGTATCATAGTTGCTGTAGTTAGCGCGCAGGACACTAACCCCCCAAGATCGAAAATAACGATTTACAGGTGTAATTTTTCACCTGTTCTCATGAAACTCGGAATGTATACTAATGAGCTGACAATTGATCGAACTGCATAAAAAAAAAAAAGTTTGGATGCCACTCCCTCAACTCTTACAATCGCGAGCGGCCACCCCTCTAAAGGGGATATTTGAGAGCTGCTTTATAAGGGAATACAAAAGCTAGAGAGCCCAAGTTATGTATCTACGACTAATCGATCTGCATCAATAAATATTGCGTGCCACGCTTAAAAAGCCCAAAATCAAAAATTGCGAATAATCGGTGTAATTTTTCACCTGTGATCTTGTGGCTCAGCCCAGATGATTTTTATCATTATATTGATGTACTGTACCAATTTTATGTCTATCGGATTATAATTGTAGGTTTTCTAGAGCAAACAAAGTTTGCTAGCACTTGGATCGGGGTATCTCGTAGTCGAGCACAATCGACTAGAGTTTCTTTACTTATTTTTTAATTACTTTGGGTTGAAAAGTTCCCGAACAAAATAAAAAAATTTTTTTATATTGAAAATCTGTTCAAAATATAATCAAAAAATACATAAATATTCGACTTTAAGTGACCCTTCTACCTAAAAAATGTTAACAATTTAATGAGTTGCCTGCAAACATAAAATATCCATAACAATAATAATAATAATATTAATATGATTAAACAATTTTCTTGAGATTTTCTACTTAATCTTTTATATACAAAGCCCGCATAAACAAATATTAAAGTCTAAATAACATGAATTTCTTTAGAAATATCTCCAAATGCATCCAATTTGATGGGGTAGCTAAATATGTACATAAATAAATAAACTTTATTCTCGGAAACTAAAAGAAACAAAGAATAACATAATAATAATAATAAAAAAATGATTACAATACGTGAAAAATCATGGAAAGAATAAAACCAGATCCAAGTCGATCAATTTAATACACTTACAATTATCTATGTAAGAGTATATATATAGGATCGACTATTCGAATTTATTTATTTTGATTTAAGTCGAAATTCCTATGTTGTATATCGATATATCATTATTTACAAGGCTATCGATCAGATTTGATCTTTTGTGCTGGCCAGTAGGATTAGGAGATCTCCTGCAGCTCCAGGCTGCGCATAAAGTTTGCCATATCCTGTAGGATGACACAGTTGCCTCCCCTACATAGTAGTTGTGTTCTACGCCTACAAAGTGCAGGGCATTCACACAGAATGTGAGATGACGTCTCCTGGTCTGAGTTACAGAAACGGCAGCCGTCGGTCACAGATAAGTTCAATTTCTTGAGGTGATATCTCAGGCAACAGTGACCTGTGAGGAAATCCGTAAGTGTACGAATATCGTTCTGCTTTAAATTGATAAGACGTTTAGATATATTCGATATATATATCGATATATAACTATCTACATTCTTAATTCAGTTAAATGCAACGATCTGGCAACCTTCTTTACTTTAAAGTGCAGTTCAGTGTGACCCTTTTCACTTTATATACATTAAACCCGATAACATCCGATAAATTGATCGAAATTTCTCGTTAAATGTGGATCATAGGATCATAATTAATATATATATTTTTCTAATTTATAGAATTTAAATTATTATTGAAAATTTTTGATTCTAAAATCAATTAAATTTGCTTTGAAATTTTATATTAAAAATTGTCTTTTCACATATTTTGGTATATTTGTTATAGTTTTATTAGTATTTTCTATAAACTCTATATTAATCAAGTAAGTTTAAGATTAATAATCCAAAAAGAAAGAAACAAACAAGTAAGAAAGATCTAGTTGAATGTGCCTGAGTAAGAGATACCCCAATCTAAGCGTCGAAATACTCGCAATAACTAGTCAAGCGCATGCAGCACACGGTCTTTGTTCTGCTGTTAGCGCTTTGAACGACCAACCTTCCTTGCTATAAAACATTTGCGTTTGTAATCCGATCTTTATGAAATTGGTACATTAGATCAAGATTATTATGCCAATTGTCTATGCGGAATCTTAAGATAATAGGTATATAATTACACCTGTTATTTGAGTTTTTCATTTCACTTTTTTTTTTTTTTTGATGCACATTAGTTGTAGCCTCAATATAGTATATATAGCAAGGCTCGGAAATGTCGCCTTTTCACAGTCACAAACCTATAATACTCCCAATTTTACATTTTTCTATTAATTGGGTTACGAAAAGTCATGAAAAAAAGGCTAAAATAATATAAAAATGTTGTTTTTTTTAGCTACTTTAACTATCTTTTATAGTTAGTACCTAAATTTCCAGTAAAAAGAGGTAATTCCTTAAATGTAGGCGTGTCAATTAGCCTACTAATAGCATAACAACTCAACTCAATTCACACACACACAGACACACGCGAAAAGCCTTTAATTAGAATTTAAACTTAAAAGTGTTAGCTGACCACACCCCCTCCACTTAGCCGCAACCACTTTGGCTGCATCTCCAGTCAGTCAGGCAGGCAATTAAAAAAAAAAAACAAAAAATGTGTTAAGAAAAAAAACAGCTAACAATTTACAGAACGTTAAGCTAAATGACAATGACTCAAAACCCGACAAGGCTTACAGAGAGTCGTGCACAATGGCTTATGAGTCAACGGAGTGGGGCTGGCTGCTGTCAGGTAATCAGGCGCAATGTCAAACGTTTGGTCAGGTAGCCAAGCTAACCAGCTAACAACTAATCTTAGCTGGAGACTGCTGGAGAGTGAGAGACACACAAGCGGGCTCCCATAAACATTTACAAGGCGTCCATCACTGCGACTGCTCCAGAGACTGAGATCATCAATCTTTGGAACATCACCGCGGCAGCAGCGTGAATCTTTAATTTATTTAACCGACTTACACACATGCATCGCAGCAGGTTTAAGACTTCTTTTTATTATCTAACTGCTGCAACAATATTGTGGCCCATTGCATAGAGAGAAAACCGCTAAAAGACAAAACCTTCGATTGTTAGAGCACACAGTGGGACAAGCTTTTTTTTTCAGGCAAATTGTAACAATGCCAAATGATTAATGGTCAACAAAATGTTGAAAATTATGGCATTCTATGAAAGTCATTACAAAAAAAAAAAATAAAATAAAAGATTAACAAATAAAAAATGAAAAATAAAAAAAAGTTTGAATAGTTTAAGCTCTTATGTGTTAATAATTAACTATTAAATATAATTATTATTATGTAGTCATTGACTTATTGAAATTTGAGTACTATTTACATTAAAGTATTTATTTTATTGTTTATACTACAATGTTAAAACAACAAAAAGTAAGCAAGTTCGATCAAGTTAATCAAATTCTGTATCTTTAGTAGCAACAGACATTGTGAAATTTAATTTAGAAACAATGAAAGATTAGTGAAATATAGACATATTTTGAAATCAATTTAGATTGATTCTACAAGAATTTTAGCTAAACAATAATTGATAACAAAACTGGAGAACTCTTAACATTTGATATGAAATTTAATAAATTCGACAAATTTTCATTCATTTCAAACCACTGTAGAATGCATCCATGAAGTTCAAATTTCAAATGCAGTTAAAAAGATAGATTTTAGTGTTATAACGAACTATTTTTCATTTCTCTTTCTTTTTTTGGGTGTGGTTTTCTTCAGAAAAATAGAAAAGAAAGAAAATATACTAAAAAAAAAAACAAATCAAATCAAATTTTTAATAAAAAATTTTAAGGTTTGTTCTCAGGCCCCCGGATACCTTTTAAAGGTCATAAAACTATATAAAAAAAATTCTTAAAAAATTCAAAGATATTTAAGAAATTTTTTAGTATTTTTATTAAATATTTAAACTATTTATAAATAGTTATAAACTTACCCGAGTATAACCAATTCACCATAACGCAAACGAGGTTTATCATGCCCATCGCCACCATCTTCAGCCAGTATGGGAGACTCTGTGCCGTCGGTGCTATAAATATATAGAACAAAATAACACATAAAATGTAAAATATATTTAAACAATTATTCTTTAAATCTGATGAATATATAACTTAAAGCTTATGATGACCATATACATATAAGGAAAAGAAGGAAAGAAAAACAGTTGTAAGGAAAGTAGAACTTTTCTTTTAGCGTTGTTTAAAAAAAAAGAAGAAAGAAACAAAAATAAAAGAAGAAAGAAACAAAAATAACGAGCAAATGTACCAAGAAAATAACATCAAGAGTAATAGGAAAACAATTTTCAAGCAAAATGCCAAAGTAATTGCTCACTTCGTATATACTAACAAAAAAAAAAATACTGACAAAAAAATACTGACAAAAAATACTAAAAATAAAAATACTAACAAAATCATGCAAAACAAAATACTGACAAAAAATACTAAAAAAAATAAAATACTACAAAAATACCAACAAAAAATACTAACACAATAAGATTAACAACAAAATACTTACAAAAAAGTACTGACAAAAAATACTAAAAAAATAATGCAAAACAAAAAAATACTAACAAAATAATGCAAAACAAAAAGTACTGACAAAAAAATACTACAAAAATACTAACAACAAAATACTGACAAAAGAAATACTAACAAAAAAGTACTGACAGAAAATACTAACAATAAAATACTAAAAAAATCATACTAAAAACAAAATACTGACAAAAAAATACAAAACAAAAATACTAACTAAAAAATACTAATAAAATAATACTAACTAAAAACAAAATACTGACAAAAAAAATACTGACAAAAAATACTAAAAAAAATAAAATACTACAAAAATACCAACAAAAAATACTAACACAATAAGATTAACAACAAAATACTAACAAAAAAAATACTGACAATAAATACTAAAAATAAAATACTACAAAAATACTAACAACAAAATACCAACAAAAGAAATACTAACAAAAAAGTATTTTTTAATTTTGTATAAGTTACCAAAGTTTCTAGAGTCTAAAAGATACAAAAGAATATATATTAAACAAGTAAGGAAGCTCTAGTCGAGTGTGCTCGACTACGAGATACCCCGATTCAAGTGCTAGCAATGTCGACCTCG
>JBANCX010000475.1:0-17559 GCA_037040065.1 Dettopsomyia nigrovittata | reverse complement strand
TATATATATATATATATATATATATATATATATATATATACCATCAGATGTCATTGAGCTACAAAAACATACTCAAATAGACTCAACTACAGTTTCCATATATTTATGAACTGTGCTTATATATGTACAATATTTATTAAAATTATATGTGCAAAAAGTTGTCCATTTTATCAAAAGAAATCGCCAACGAAGTGAAAATATAATAATAAAAATAATGCTATTCACTTTATCTTTTTTAGAAGCGCTTCTGCTTTAGCGTTTAGTCGTGCAATGAAATATCGATTAAAAAAAACATCGATGACATACTCATTGCGAAAAAGACGTTCAAATAAAAGCTACCAAAATTGGTAATTTCAATTGGTTCAATGTGACCAGGCATCATAAATACAAATATTGTTTTGGTCACATTTGTTTCAAAATTGATTTAATTTCAAATTTGATGAATTAAAAAAATTTCCAATGACGTACATATAGTCGTGGGCAATGGCTAAAATGTTGTGTGTCATGCTTGCGCAAATGACTTGTCGCTTTACAGAGCCCCAGAATCGAGATTTCGTTTGTAAGAGTGGCAAAACATTTTTTTTCAGATCAATCAGTCGTGAGCTCAATATTTATAAATTAAGTTTTAATTGCTTGAACATTTTAACTGGAAATCGTTTTTTTTTTTTGAGGTGAATGGAAATTAAAAAAATATATATATACCAGTGTTCTGCCTGCGCTATAAACTATCAGGGTATCCCGTAATCGAGAACACTCTTAAGGAAGTTCTTAATTATTTTTTTTTTTGGCATATGGGAACGACATGGCTATTGTAGATATTTGATACAGTGGCCAGATCCGTTTTCGACATAGCTCAGAGAAAAAGAAAAACAGTGCCGCTCAACTGAATAGGTTTGAAAATTATTTCTTCTATTTTTTCTTCTCTCTTTGTTCCTATGGAATTTTTTGCCTTATTTCTTTTTTGTTTTGAACATTAATTTGTTTACGCATAATATGACAAAAAAATGTAACGGGTTCTATGCAACGATAAATAAAAATTTTGATTTCATCGTGAAATTCGCTAAATGTGTGGTCTATTTTTAGCTCATCTGATTAGGTTTGCGACTTTGACTTCACTTTTTGGTTGACTGCGTGATTGAAAACTGTTGAAACTTGTAACGTGCAATTCAAACTGTGCTTTTTATTCAATTATAGTTGGCGTTGCCATACAGAGTATAAAGTAGTGTGTGACCATATTGCTAATTTGCAAAAATGCTTATTATTAAAATACTGAATTCAAAAAAAACATATAATTTCTTTGGACTACTTAAATTTAAAGTAATTGCTACCATTTTTTTGTAATATGGGTCGGAGACCCATCTTAACCGATTTTGCAAAAGGTCAAATTAAAGGCTATATTGAATCTGGCTTAAAACGTTATCAAATAGCAAAGAAGATTGGTGGAAGCCAAAACGTGGTAAGCAATTTTCTTCGTAATGAGGAAATGAGGAAAAAAACGGTAAAACGAGTTATTCAGAGTGCTAAACACTTAAAGAGATTAAAAATAAAAAAAAAACTCCTCTCAATGATGCACGGAAGGAAGCGCAGCTTTGATTTGCGCGAGATCACATGATGTGGAACAAGGAGTGTGGTCTTCTCCGACGAAAAAAAGTTCAATCTCGATGATGATCTCGACCGGATGGATATAACTATTATTTTCAAGATATGCGAAAAGAGGAATGCATTTTGTGTCGTCATCACTCCTGTACAGGAGGCGTAATGGTTTGGGGAGCCATATCGTTTTATGGAACTTGCGAGCTGCAGTTTATCTCTTCAAAGACGAATGCAAATGTCTACAAGACTGTGCTCCAAAAGGCTTTTCCCCAGTTTTCCGAAATTTTTGGACCTATTCAATGAACTTACCAACAAGACTACGTCCCCATCCATACAGCCCGGGTTACAAAACAGTGGATTAGGACCAGAATGTCAACTTGCTCGAGTGGCCGCCATACTCCCCAGACATAAATATTATCGAGAACATTTCGGGACTTTTATACAGGAGAGTGTATAAAGGGGGAAGACAATTTTAAGACTCGGCGACCTTGGCTGAAGCGATTAAAAAAGCCTGGTCAACTATTTCATTGAGCGAAATTGAAAAATATTACAATTCCTTACAAACTAGAATGTTTGGAATAATTAAGAATAAGGGTGGTCATACCAAATATTAAATAATGCAGAATTAGCGTCTTTTATTATTTAAGTTACGAAATGCCATGAAATATTGCTGTGAATAATTTTTATACCCCGATTTATTGAAAATGAATAGGGGTATAATAGTTTTGTGACAACTTATTTTATGTAACAGGCACAACGAGATATCTCCGACCCCATAAAGTATATACATATATTCTTGATCAGCAACAACAGCCGAGTCGATCATGCTATGTCCGTCTGTCCGTCTGTATGTGTGAACGCGTCGATCTTACTATACTAGTTTTTTTATAGTTTTGTTGGTCAAACCTATTCACTTGAGCCAAAAATAATGTAGATTTTCAGCTATGTTTTTGAAAATTTAATAAAAACAAGTAAGGAAGCTCTAGTCGAGTGAGATCGACTACTAGATACCACGATTCAAGTGCTAGCGATGTCGACCTCGCTGCTAGCTCCTTAAAAACACCAATGACAAACATGTTTGCTCTGGAAAACCTACAATTTTAATCCGATGGACATAATCGCGATGCGATCGATTAGTCGTATGCTCAATAGTACATGTAGCGAGTTTCAAAACTACAGGTGAAAAATTGCACCTTAAAATCGTTTTTTTTCGATTTGGGAGGGGTGGTGGGTGGAAATAAAAAAAAAAAATATTAGTGTACTGCGCGCGAACAACACCAACCATGATACCAAATTTGGTTTCTGTAGCTGTTATTGTCTCTGAGATCGACGCGTTCATACATACAGACGGACGGACGGACGGACATGGACATTTATGGTTTCAGAGTTGTCTCCTTATGCCTGTTACATACATAGTCACAAAACTTATGTACCCCTTTTCATTTTCAATGAATCGGGGTATAAAATCGTTTTACTTAACAAAATTTATTTGGATTAAATCCGAGTGTTCGTTATGAAGATATTATGTTTTAAGTCTAAAAAAGAAGTCAAACGTATTCAGATGAGCGGCACTATATATAAAATAGTTTGTCCTGACTGACTGACTGACTGCTTGACAATCAACGCACAGCCTAAACGGTAAGAGCTACAGCGCTGAAATTTTCACTGAAGTTACATTTGATAGTGAAAGTGAGCACTAAGCGATTTCCCCAAACTCCAACTCTAAGTGGGTCAAAAGGGGGATAATAGCTTGGAACCAACTCTCTTATTATCTGGGCCGATTTCTTTCATATTTGGTTTGTAGAACTATTTGAGAAATAAAAGAGTTCCTCATACTCAAAATCTTTAAATTTGCAACTTGAAAAATCCAAATTTGATAGCGAGAACGAGATAACAATATACAGTAGGCTTTGAAAACATCCTTCATTGTCTAAGCAATAGGCAATGCGCTCACATGTATAGATTCTGATAAGAGGCACCACACAAATCACCAACACATTCATTTTGTAGCTTACGCTACGCTCTTTGAATGAGCACAGTGAGTGGACAAACAAAATGAGTATAGAAATAGAAAAATCAAAAAAGAGGCAAAGAGAGCGCTAAGACAAACTCGCTCGCGAGGCACAGCTGATATAAGTTGAAGCCTTGCTCAGTTCCGTTAATCTTATTATTTATTATTTCTTTTTTTTGCGTTATTCATTTACGACATTCGAGTGAAATATTTGCATTTAAGTCATCTGGCCGGTGAAAAAAAAGCGAGTCAGTGAGTGAATGTTGGAATGAATTCTGCTGCATTTTTTTATAATTAAAGAGACAACATTTTTATTTATTTTGTTTTATGATAATAATTGTTGTAATTCTACAGGTTATAATAATTGTAGGTAGTTGTAATCCTTAGAAAGGTTCAAACTATAACAGGATGATAAAACCATGAAGTATGTCGACCCGTGCGGACTGCCGGTTACGGATTACGAGTTACTGGTTAGATAGTACGAGCTACGGTCTATAGATCACGGGTTGGGTGACTTTCTCTTTTCTCTAATTTGCTATTACATTTATTTGTTAAACTTACATTAAACAATTAAATACAGAGAGAGTCTATACAATTTTCTATAGTTGATCGGGTGCGAAGCTCCGAGTAACTGGCTAGTCTGTAATAAGTTTCATCGTTCTAGCTGAAAAACTGAGCAAGTTTTGACAACTTGACAAGTTTTCGCATAAACAAACTGACATCGTCTGTATAGTGTCAAAGTTACTTCCTCTAATGTACATTTTAGTTGAAAATTATAATTAGTTACATTGTAAGAAAGTGTTGCTTATATTTTAAGCAAAAAAGAAGGCATAATATTATAAAAAAAAAATTCATGAGCATACCAGCGCTCATCGATATTGTGATAAGCTCACTGGTCTCAACATGCAGTGAAAAATCGATGCTTGTTAATACATCGATAACATCGATTATTATCGCAGTTATAGCAGCCCTAGTCATTAGGAAAATAAACAATTGTTTTGTATTACAAGATCAAGAAAAACTAATTTAAGAAAAAAAAAACATTCAGCATGGGTGTAACTGTACTACAACATTACCCATTGCCTGAGGGCAAATCTGGAGCGCACATAATCGACCGATTGGGTAAGCGCTTGCTCGCATTAGGCGCCACGCATGCCGGCCAATTTCTGGTGGACTGTGAAACTTTTATCTCGACCCCACAGCATGGAGCATCTACGCGTGCCGTCCATGTCCTGCACAATTCAGAGCATCCGGCCTCGACATTTTCCATAATCGACAATGGCACTGGCAAGCAAGTCAGTCTAGTGGCCGATAACATTTTTGACTTACTCATGCTTAAAATGACATCTACATTCACATCAAAGAAACAAACGAAGATTGAGTCAAGGGGTGCCCGTTTCAAATATGGTGACTTTGTAATAAAGCTCGGCTCTGTAACTATGATGGAGCACTTCAAGGGCATACTTATCGAAATCGAATACAGGCCGTGCGTAACGCTCTCATACTGTTGGGAAATGATACGTGAAATGCTGCAGGGCTTCCTTGGCATTAGTATGTCCAAAGAGTATCCTACATATTTTACCACACAGACTATAATGAACGCTATGGGCCAACAGCAGCTACATGCCAAGCAAAACGACATCTTCGAGCCTATAGACACGGTTAAACAATATCTGGAGCACTTTACCAATTATCGCAAGCACGTCCAACTACATAGTGTTCTAGGAGGGACTGTTGCTGGACCAGTTGGATCCGTTATGTTACCCTCGGCATTAGGTATGAGTCGTTCATGATGCGAGGTAAAACTGGAACCACCAGATGCTTAGACTTCCGTTACGGTTATATACATATAAAGATATATATTCTATTCTGATGTGACGTACCCTTTGCGTACCTCTTTGCGTTGAAAATAATTATTGAAGCAACATTTTAATAGATCTATATTCAAAGGAATTAAAGATAGTACAAGCCAAAAAAATATCCTCTTTTGACTTGCATGTCAAAAATGGCCAATCTATTCTATTATATTCTACATATATTCTATTAGTAGGACTAATAACTAAAATAATACAATAAAAACTTTATTTTATAAGTTATCAAATTTTAAAAATCTATCTCTTTTTTTATGCACTGATCCCATTAAAAATATTGGCATGGAATATGGGAAAAATCTATGTTACCTATACATATATTCCTATTCCGACTGGATATATCTACATATGTATGTCTGTATGTATAAATTTTCGATAGCGGAGACTAAACAAGAGTTATGTACAATTAATATTGTTTATCCTGATTGAATGTCTGACTGACTTTTTAACAATCAACAGACAGTGTGAACGGTAAGAGCTAGAGGGCCGATTATTTTTTAAGAAGTTTCATTTGCTGATGAAGGGAAGAGATTTCTCCAAATTTTAAGTTTGCTTATGGACATATGAGCTTGGACACGAATCTCTTATTATACCCCGATCCATTGAAAATGGAAAGGGGTATATTAGTTTTGTGACAATGTATGTAACAGGCATAAAGAGACATCTCCGACCCCATAAAGTATATATATTCTTGATCAGTATCAACAGCCGAATCGATTTAGCCATGTCCGTCTGTCCGTCCGTCCATCCGCCCGTCTGTATGTATGAACGCGTCGATCTCAGAGACTATAACAGCTACAGTAACCAAATTTGGTATCATGGTTGGTGTAGTACATAGCGCGGTACACTAATATTTTTTTTTATATTTTATATTTTATATGCCACGCCCACAACGCCCAAAATAAAAAGTGCAGTAACAGTATAGGTGATTTTTATCATAATATTGATGTACTGTACCAATTTTATGTCAATCGGATTAAAATTGTAGGTTTTATAGAGCTAGCAGCGAGGTCGACATCGCTAGCACTTGGATCGGGGTATCTCGTAGACGAGCGCATTCGACTAGAGCTTCCTTACTTGTTTTTCAACTGGTTTCCTTCAAAATTTGGTATGTATACTCTATGTATTTAAGAAATAAAACAAGTTATTCATATTCAATTGCTAAATTTATCAATTTACTAAATTGTGATCGTTTTGCATTTGCGTATGAGACAGCGTACATACGTATATCAGCTGTGTAGACAGCGCCCATTGCCCGTGCGCTGCGCATTAGGTGCTCTCAAATGTACAGGTTTTTTAAAAGCGACAAACCGATTTGGCAGGCAAAATCACAGATACATGCACATTAACACGGACGTAGAGAGTCAAGTTTAACAAATAGGTAGCTCAGCCTAATGAGCGAAGAGAGCCTTGAGAGAGAAAAGCCAGTTGCATACTTAGGTAGCTTTGTTAAGTACTTTATGTATGTATGAGCAAGGAACAGCTGATATACGGTGAGCTCACTCTCGGTTCCCTGATTATTATATATCTTATGATATTGATTGTTGTTCAAATCTTTAATTTTATAAGAGCTGCATCGACAATTTCGGATGCGACGCCCACAATTCCCAAAATCGAAAAGCTCGTAGAACAGGTACAATTTCCTGTGACCTTAAAATTTGGCGTAGTTAATTAAGATCATAATCGTGGGTTCGAGTCCCACGCGGCGCCAAGAAAGAAAATAATGATATTTTTAGTATACAGCTAAATGTAACAGAAGACTTTGTTCATTTATATTATTAACCAGTAAAATAAGGTAAATATAAAGAATATTTCTGGGGTTTCAAATAATATTATATGTGATCAACACTCGTTGAGTGCAGATGTGCCTACTTAATCATTGTTATCTGTTCAAAGTCGCCTCGACTATAACAAAGCAACGCACAGCCTAAACGGTAAGAGCTACAGAGCTGAAATTTTCAATGGGTCCAAAGGGAGATGATAGCTTGGACCCAAATCTCTTACTTCTAAGGCGATTTCTTTCATATTTGGTTTCTCTACACTATTTGAAAAATAAAATACTTCCTCATACTGAAAGTCTTCAAAAAACTCCAATTTGATTCGTTTTGTATCTGCTAATGCGAGAGCGAGATAGCAATATACAGTAAGCTGTGAAAACATCCCCCATTGCCAAGCAATAGGCAATGCAAAGCACCAACACATACACTTTGTAGCTTACGCTACGCTCTTTGAATGAGCGCAGTGAGCGGACAGACAAAATGCGGATAGAAATAGAAAAATAAAGAAGAGGCAAGAGAGCGCTAAGACAAACTCGATCGCGAGGCACAGCTGATATAAGTTGAAGCCTTGCTCAGTTCCGTTATTCTTATTATTTATTATTTCTTTGTGACAGTTTGCGTTATTCATTTACGACATTCGAGTGAAATATTTGCATTTAAATCATCTGGCCGGTGAAAAAAAAGCGAGTCAGTGAGTGAATGTTGGAATGAATTCTGCTGCATTTTTTTATAATTAAAGAGACAACATTTTTATTTATTTTGTCTTATGATAATAATTTTAATTATAATAATTGTAGGTAGTCGTAAAATTTATAAAGGTTCAAACTATAACATGATGATAAAACCATAAAGTATGTCGAGCCGTGCGGACTACCGGTTACGGATTACGGGTTACAGGTTAGATAGTACGAACTACGGGATACGGACTACAGTATATGTGATACGGACAGGTTGGATGTTTCTCTCTTTTCTCTATTTGGCTATTACATTTATTTGTAAGCCTTACATTAAACAACTAAATACAGAGAGAGACCATCCAATTTTCTATAGTTGATCGGATGCGAAGCTCCGGGTAACTGGCTAGTTGGTTAATAAAATAGCGCGACTCTGCGCAAACAAGTATATAACTGTTCTGGTGCGCATGCGTAAAAACACAAAGCACCTTTTGGTGTTTCACCACCGGGTAAGATGTGTGACGAAGGCGTGGCGATTGTCAGAGAGACTGGCCCAGGTCATAGGAAGTAGTAACATCCAAACGTAAAGAAAGAAGTCATTCGATAAACGAAAGAATATAACTAGCAAGACACCTTAGAAGCCGCTCATCGACGATCTCGATAACGGACAGTGACGAACCAACTCTGAACCAACTCGCTCAAAAGCCAAGCTATCACTGGCCGGTCTCTACACAGATAAATTCTTCCAAGAGCTTTGCTATGGTGGCTACTCAGGATATCGATATGGACCAAGCTGCCTCATCATCAAATCAAGCGCCAGTCGTTCCGCCCAAACGAAATCCGCCGCCAATATCTAACACCAGCAGTTGCCAACATAACAGAGATGCAAAATAGTTTAACCGATCTTGTCAGTAGCGATGGCTATATCTACAGAGCTGGTCGGGACGGTCAAGTCCGAATAATGGCTAAGAGCGAAGCAAACTATAGAAGCATAGTCGGAATGCTAACGCTTAAGAATGTGGAGTTTCAGGCATACCAACTCAAGCAGGAAAGAGCATATAGAGCAGTCATAAGAAACCTCCATCACAGCACACCACCTGATCACATCAGACATGCACAAAGTAAAATTGGCCACTCTGTCCGCCACATAGCCAATGCAAAGAATCATATCACCAAGGTCCCGGTTGCTATGTTCTTCATTGATTTGGAGCCAGCCACCAACGTCAAATCTATATTTGATGTCAAAAGACTGTGCAATGCAATTGTCAGCATTGAGCCCCCAAACAAGTTCAACGACATCATACAATGCCACAGGTGTCAAGAGTTTGGCCACACTCAAAGCTATTGCTGCAAGTCGTACCGTTGCGTTCAATGCGGTAACAACCACAAAACCTCTAACTGCAACAAACCTCGAGAAGAACCAGCTAGATGCGTGCACTGCTGAGACAGCCATACTGCCTCCTACAGAGGTTGCAGGATTTACAAAGCTGCTGTAAAAATGCGGGAACAAGGAAAACCTAGGCAACCAGTACGAAATTACCATGCTTGGCCTGCTCCTTCAGGCATGACAGAAACACTAAACCACAAACCAAAAGTGAAACCTTCAGCTACGCCAATATAGCAGGAGGGCATGCTAACATATCAAAGCACGTATCTAGTGAGCCAGACCAATCAGTAGTTGCCCTGATCCAATCAATGATGCAACTCATGCAAGCACAATTTGCGAAGATGACGGAAATAATTCTAGCTTCATTATGCAAATAGGTCTCAAGCTGATACTCTGAAATGCTAACGGCCTATGTAAGAGTAGGCCCTAAGTTGAAATGTATATCAAAAGGAACAACATTGACGTATTACTAGTCTTACTTTAAAAACAACGGATAAAATAAAATTCACGCCAACTATCCCACTGGCAACGCAAGAGGTGGTGCAGCAGTACTCATAAAATCAAATATCAAATACTCAGAGCGCGCCCTTATATCATTGGTTTCAAGCAGCCGTGATGTTGATCTGGTACTGGCAGCAGCTTATGCACCACCAAGGCACAATGTTACGACAGATATGTTTACCCAAATTTGCAAATCGGACGCAGGTTCATAATTGGAGGTGATTTTAATGCAAAAAACACATGGTGGGGATCTAGACTATGTAATCCGAAAGGTAATGCGCTTCTGTCCTGCATTCATTCAATGCACCTCACCACACTTCATGTAACTAGCGCCATTCTTCCTGCTGCTAAAATCCTACTTACATAGGCTGTTAGTTGCGAATGGGCCGAGTTTGAAATCTTCGAAGTAAAGGCAGGTGTCCTACAGGGAAGGTTGCTAGAAAGAGAAGATCTCATTATTGCAACATATGCCGACGACACCACATTTTTTGCCACTTTTGCGACCCGCCATAAAAGCTGCCCGGAGATCCGACTGAATGGCACTACACTGCCTGTAGTTAAAAAAGTAAAATATCTCGGCTTAATACTTGACAGAATACTAACCTGGGCAGAACATATTAAAACAAAAAGATCAAGGCTGCTGGGCTACAGATCCCAATTGAGCCTTAGAAACAAAGTCCTGTACAAAGTGGTACTCAAGTCCATATGGACGTACGGGATTCAGCTATGGGGCACAGCCTCAACTTCTAAGATTGAAGTACTGCAACGCTTCCAAAACATTACTCTGCGAAGACTAGCCAAAGCACTATTCTACGTAGAAAACCAGGTGATCCACAAGGACCTTGGGATTCCAAGTGTAACCGAAGAGGTTAAAAGGTACGCTTTTAAATACCAGGAGAGACTGGATCGATGGTCGTGACAATAGCCAACATCGCCGACATCTGAAAAGGCACCACCCCCTTGATTTTCCCCTAGGCCACACAAGGAGTGGTAGTAAATATTACCTTGTAAGTATCTCATACGTATAAAAAAAAATTTTTTTCTGTCATTCCCTTCGTCCCTTCGATTGTAAATAAAAAAATTAATAATAATATTATGTAAAAACTTAAAGTTAAAAAACTTAAATTTAATATTAACCTTGAAATGAATACGGTCCTATTTTTGTAGTGTATAAACGATAACACATCGATAGCATATCAACAAAATGTAGCACTTTTTTGTAGTTGCATTTTTTTGTGTGGCTAATGCTTTGCTGAGGATTGTCTCGTGAATCATGGCGGATAAACGGAAATACAAAAGATCGGTAAGTTAAGCACAACCATAATGGAAAAAAAATTGAAATTAAATGTTTTTAAATAAATACATTCATGCAGAAAGAGGAAATCGCTCGGGAATTCGATCTGCCAGAGCGCAAATCAAAGATAGCCACAATACTGAAGCAAGATGATCAGGCTTATTGCATTTGCCGCTCCTCGGACTGTTCCCGCTTCATGATGTAAGTAATCGAGTTCAATACAAATATATATATAATTTAACAGCGAAATATATTATTTTTGTACACACAGCGGATGCGATGGCTGTGAGGAATGGTACCATGGTGATTGCATCAGCATCACCGAAAAGGAAGCTAAGCATATAAAACAGTATTACTGCCGCAGATGCAAAAAGGAGAATCCGGAGCTGCAGACCATATTCCGGCTTGTGCCAACAGAGCGAGCTGCTGCCACAGCTGCGGCAACATCAGGTTCAAGCAGCAAAAGCGGATATAATCTGGCTGCCTCAAATACATCAAGCCTGCAACATGGTCATGCTGGGGCATCTGGAAGTGTATCGGTGGGCGTAACAGGTGCTGGTACTGGTCGACGGAACATCAGCAAGGGTACCAAACGCTGTGGCAACTGTGAGGGCTGCCGGCGTCCTAACTGCAATCTGTGTGATGCATGCCGCAGCCGGGTAGGGCACAGGCCGCGTTGCCACTTACGCAACTGTGTGTTGCAACAGACTAATGTGACTGCGGCAGCAACAACAACAGCTGCCACGGGAAGAAAGAGAGAAAAGAACACAGTTAGTCAACAGCAGCAGCAAAGAAAGAGCAAAATTGTGCGTTCCGCAAGTCCAGAGATCTTTGTGCATCCGGAGCTGGAGGGGCTTCGGCAGTGTCATGGTCCTGGTTGCCGTTGCCAGGCGCGACCGCAAAGTAAATACTGTAGCGACAAGTGCGGCTTCAATTTGGCAACAAATCGCATTTTTCAGGTGCTGCCACAACGTTTGCAAGAATGGAATTTGTCGTCGTGTCATGCAGCCGAGGCGAATCGCGACCAGATGGAGGTCATACGTCAAAAGCAGTCGATGGTGCACTTTGCACTGGCCGAGCTGGATAAGCGTGCCGAGGAGCTCAATATGGTGGTGGAGCGGGCCAAGCGCAGTTCTATCGATATGCAGCGCGTGCAGGACAACGGCGATGTCGAGGATGAGCAGAGCATGTATTGCATTACGTGCGGCCATGAGATACATTCTCGCACCGCCATCAAGCACATGGAGAAATGTTTCAACAAATACGAGTCGCAGGCCAGCTTTGGCAGCATCTTTCAGACCCGCATGGACGGCAATAATATGTTCTGTGACTTTTATAATCCGGCCAGCAAGACCTACTGCAAGCGCCTGCGTGTCCTCTGTCCCGAACATAGCAAGGATCCTAAGGTCAGTGATACGGATGTCTGCGGTGCTCCACTCGTTCACAACGTTTTCAATCCCACCGGCGAGTTCTGTCGTGTCCCTAAAAAGAATTGCTTTAAGCATTATGCCTGGGAGAAGATACGGCGCGCTGAAATAGATCTGGAGCGTGTACGGCAATGGCTGAAAATGGATGACCTCATGGAGCAGGAGCGTCAGCTGCGGCAACAGCTCAGCTCACGAGCTAATCTTCTTGGACTCATGCTGCACTCCACCTATAACCATGAGGTCATGGATGAACTAGTGCGCAAGCAGCAGGAGCATTTTGCCGAGATTGAAAAGCAGAAGCGGCGTCAGGTGCAGTCTCACCAGGGCCAGGGCCAACAGCAACAGATACATCAACAAAAGCACCAACATCAGCAACAATTGCAACAGCAAGAACAATTGCAAATTATCTATCTGCAAAATCAACAATAAGCAATAATACCAACAACAAACATTAAAAGCAAGCAGCTTATAGCTAACTATCAAAAGCTGTATCAACAACAGCAACATCCTCAATAGCAGCACAAATTGTAAAAGCATTTAGGTCAACGGCAGTCGCAGAAGAACAATCAGAAACAACAACAACTAGGCAAAAATATATATAAGTTGTAGAAGAGACATTCATAATTTCGAATATTGAATAATTCGATTTAAAATTTTTTTTTTTGAGACCACCCTTTATTTCCCCATTTTGCAAACTGATCACCATGGATATGGAACTAACAATAAAACGGCTTTCTGTTACCAGTAGCAACCTGATCAGACGAAATGCTCTCTCTCTCTCTCTCTCTATCCAATAACGAGCGTTCCTAATCAAAGGTTGCCATAGGGCACTGTTTGATATTGAAAACTAAGCATGAAATATATTTGTTGAAAGCACAACCTGACACACTTCAAAATCATTCATTCATTCCACAAACAGAGACATCGAAAGAGAGAGAACGAGTTAACCGCTAATTGTTTTGCTCCCATTTAAATAATGGGTAAAGGGGAACAATAATAAAATTGTGAACATGCAAATATATAAGACGAAAAAAAAAATTTAAGTAAGGAAGCTCAAGTCTAGTGTTCTCGAGCCACGAGATATTCCAATCCAAGTGTCGAAATACCCAATAATTGTGTAGAATATTAGCAACACACATCGCTGCAAACGCCAATAAAAAAAACTTGTTTAGTTTATAAAACTTGAGTTTTGGATCCAATTATTATGAAATTAGTACATTATATAAATAATATAATACTTATTATATATAACGAATATCAAGATCACAGTTAAAATATTCCACTTGTAATTCGCGCTTTTCGATTGTGAGAATAGTGAGCGTGGTATTCAAAACATTTGAATGGAGATCGATCAATCGTAAGCTCAATTGCTTATATTTCGAGTTTCAAGACAATTTGTTGGAAATTTCGATGGAAATCGTTTTTCATTCTTTTTCAATTTTGTTGTAAGGTGGGGGAAACTCGAAAAAATAATTTAACATGTACTTTCTTTATTGTACACAAATCCGACTATTAAATTTGAATTTTTCACTGTTTTATATATGGAGATAGACGCTTTAATATATCCCAATACAATCGCGGAGTTTTGTAAGTGGCATCTAAAATTGTTGAGGTGCATATCATGCAATTGTAAGTTTAGTACAGTACACATTCCGAGTTTAATGGCAATATATTGTAGCGTTTTTTCAATTTTCTAAATTATACAAAAACTTGGATACCACGTTTTACTCGCTTGCTCTTATATTCTCTGAGATCGATGCGTTCACACATACAGACAGATGTATGGCTATATCGAGTCGGCTGTTGATGCTGATCAAGATTATGTATATATTTAATAAGGTCGGAGATGTCTTCTGTCTACCTGGTACATCCATTTTTCAAATAAATTGGTTTATAAAAACGATTAGATTCTTTACGCACTGAATTATTTGAGCAATCGACTGAACTTCGCCATATAAGAATTTTGTGAGAGTTTTGCGATTCACTGAACGTGACGGATCGGCTTCTTTAAAATTTTAAAATCATTTAAAATGGAGGTTACTTTTTCAACTTCTATCATACTTTGCTAACCGCAGAGCCGCTCCTCTTTGCGTCGCGTATGCGTGTCAGAGGTTAAGTGACAGTGGGTTGGTTTGGAGGTGGAGCTTTCGGTGCGCGCAACAAGCCTTCACGTGTCCGTTGGGCCACTTGAATGGGCAGGCGTTGCACAAATTCCACGTCCGAGCAAGGACGCAGCCATGTGGGTGCCTTAATAAAATTTTTTGTTTGGTTTGGAACTTAGCTTTCAATTAATGTGTAAGCGCAATAATATTAATTAAAAATTGTTTAAAAATAAACAAATGTTGAAACCACTATAAATTAGAAATTTATTTAAGAATGTCCAATCCATAGAGATAAAAAAATAATTTATGTATCTTATTCATGGACCTTAGCTGATGGAGTTTGACGGCGCTTCTGCAAAGCTCTGACGACGCCGTTGATATTAAGTATTTACTTGTGTTATACAAACACAGCTAACTGATACATAGAAGTAACAAGAAATACAAGTAAGAATGGCTGTCTTCGGTTCACCTAGCATGTTTATGTCCTTGTAAATCATTAGGATTTTCGACCGATTTTATCCATTTAACACGAAACTAACGAATTTGATATAAAACTGTTTTTGACCGTTGGTGGCAGCTGTATGATACATATAGTGATGTGATCTGGCTTGGTATCCGAGATACCAATTTTGTAAGATTGGTTTTCAGTAGGCAGGAGCAGGGAAAACTAGTTTATTAACCGAGTAGCCTGGGCGTTATACGTATTGAGTTTTTGGAAATAACGTAGACATTGGGCATCAATATTTTGTATAGTACTTTCTACACGACTCGACAATAAAAAACACATAATTTTGTATTGAAAACTTTTGATCTTATCTTTAAAAAATCGCAACGCGAGTTATCCGAGACGGTGTCCAAATACCCCCCCTCCCCCCATTATAATAGTAAATGTACTACACATGTATACATACATATATTCCTATATATTTATATATATATATAGATCATACAAAAAAAAAAAGATAACATATTTAAATATATATTAAAATTTTTATTTTCTTGTATGTGCCAGTACGGAAATATAACAACGTGATTCGAGAGTGTACCGCATCCGCAAGTGGAAAACGTTTAAAATTTAAAGTCGGAATAGCTTCAAATTCCTTTTCTTCTTCCGCTAAAAACTTTTATATATATGTACATCCATACATACACACACACACACACATATATATATATATAGCATAAATATATCTATATATATATATATAGTATATCAATATATATAAATATATATAAATATATATATATTGATATACTATATATATATATATATATATATATATATATACGTGTGAGTATAGATTCGGTTGTAGGCGAAACTATCAGTTAACATAACTGATGGCAGGATCGGAAACGGAACAAGCTAATCAATATAAAATAATCTAAAGGAAAATAACCGCAATCCGGTTACTCGTTTCTTTGCTTTGACGTTATTCAAAATCGTGGACTTATAAAGAGGTTGGTTTCTCATTCTGCAAGTAAGAAATCTTTCTTCGGTCCATTGAACTTTGAACACTTGTTCGTAGGGCAACTATAGCTATAGCGTCCATTTAAGAAGTTCCTATAACAGTTGCATGAAATAATGATCCGATCGCTTTAGCTCAAAACAAATTACACATGTTGATACCCTTGGTGCATGGGGGACCGCATACAATGTAAAGGTAAAACCGGGCTATTGGCAGCATGATCTTTGCCCTGCTCTCTTCAAGGACGCATTACCTCCTGGTTACTCTGGATTGGATCTCAATGCACGTTGAGTGACAAACTATAGTGCGCAGCGGGTTTCCGAAAACTTTAAATTAGGTTTTGGCGTAGGACTTGAGAAGCACCCATATAAAAACATAACTTCAGTGAATGATTTAAGAGAAGCCTCGGAACAGACCGGGTCGTTTTAGCCAAATAATAATGATAATAATACCATTAGTATTACCCTAAAGTATTATACATCTTTTGTTTGTCTGTTTGTTTTTCAGTTGATCTTGTTTATCGTCAGCCATCCCACGACGATAGCCGCGCTCTAGCTTCACACCCTCCTTATTACCACTGGTGACAAGCCAATATTCAAGAATCAAGGTGGGTTTCAATTCTTCAGCCTGAAGCCGGTAAGTTGCATGAATTGTGACAATGTTATAACAGGCAGGAAGAAGGAGACATCTTCGACCCTATACGTGTATGTACATATATTCTGGTTCAGGATCAATAGCCGAGTCCACGTAACCCTGTCCGTCTGTTTCAAAGCGTGTATCTCAGAGACTATAAGAAATTTTGTATCGAGGTTCGCATCATTGCAATATAATTTTTTTTAATTTCCACCCACCACCCACGCAAATCGAACAAGTAAGCTCGACTTCGAGTTACCCTGATCCAAACGTCGAAATACACGTACGATAAAGACGTGCTCGGCTGCTAGCGATGTCAAGAAGACAAATGTTATAAAGCAAGCAAGTTTGACATAAGACGCTGCATGGATTTCCACAGCGCGAGCAGCTAAGCATTGACCGTGCGTAAATGCGTGCCCTTAAATTACTGTTGGATATTTTGAAATTAGGATATCTATGTATATACATATGTCGAGCACACTCATCTCAAGATTTCTTATTTGTTGTTTTAACACTCGCAAACTATTTAAAATGGCATAATGCATATTTAACCGCTTTAATGGTAGTAGAGCAATGAAACTTGGTACAGACCCTTCTCTTAAATGTATATTGGACCACGCTGCTACAGAAAGCGGACACAAATACTTTTGAGAGTGTATAATAGCTTCGGTGGACCGAAGTTGTGTTTTTTTTTTGTGTTACGTTACCATTGGTTTTTGTTGCTTTATTATTTATTGTTTCTTTATATACCCCGATTCATTGAAAATGAAAAGGGGTATATTAGTTTTGTGAAGATGTATGTAACAGGCATAAGGAGACATC
>JBANCX010000474.1:0-17568 GCA_037040065.1 Dettopsomyia nigrovittata | reverse complement strand
AAGAGAAAAAATAGCTAGAGCATTTCTTTTATATATATATATACATATATATATATATATATATATATATATATATATAATTTTTTTTTTTGTGTATATATAATTCGATTACTACATTTCGTTATATAGAATGTATGTAGTATATGTATGTGTATATGTATACTCCTATCTGCATCTGTATCTGTGTGTATATAGATCAATATTTCGTTGAGCGTGCGTGACCTTAAATTTGCTCGCTGAGCTGTAATTTTGATAATCTTGGTGACAAACCGTTTAAACAATTTCACGCAACGCCTCAAAAAGCAAACTTTAGAGCTAAATGGTAAACTAATATGTATATATATTTAAATGGCGCATCATTGTTAACATTACTACAGATAAAAGTAGTTGTAATAAGTAGTTGTAAGTAGTAGTAGTAGTACATATATAGCATATCGGATAATTTATTTTCACATCCATCGTCCACAAATCCAACCTACAAATTGCACGGTTTGCATCCTTTCTCTTTTACTTCACATCTTGTGTCTAACATGCGGTTCTCTTTTCTGTTAGTTTTTTTTCTTTTGTTTTTTTTTTTGTCTAGGTTTCAAGTTAACAAATTTGCTTTATAAGTAGTATATGAAATAATTAAAAAAAATTTTGCTAAAGAACTTTTTCTGATGCTTCTTCGAATTGATTAATTCGCTTAAAAACAGTCTTAAAGATGTACATACAATATATATAAATATACATATATATTAAAAAAAAGCCTAAAAGCCTAGAACGCTGCTAAAACACCTCATACTCTCTGCCTCACATCTCTGTCTACAAATATTATTGAGAAATCATTGAAATTGTTAGCGCCCAATTGGCAAATCTATGCTTCGGTCTCCTTGCCGCCGAAAGGCTCTACAGGCGGATAAATGGCGTGGCTAATTGGATTCATTTCGAGTGTCGATGGAGCCGAAGGTGTGCGTGATGCACCCAATAAGCCGCATAGCTGTTGCAACATATCACCGTAGGACCGTGTACTGAGATTCTGGCTAAGGAAATGCAAGATCAAGAAGTCACCAATCTATAAACCAAAATAAAATAATTACTTTTACATATAACAATAATAATTTCATAAAGACACGAACCTCCAAACGTCGTACCAATCCGGCAATTTCCTTACGCTGTCCTGAATGATATGATCGTTTAATGATTGTCTCACGTGTAGTGGGCATCATGACAACCACCAAAGAATAGAGCACTGCCACACCAGAAATTGTGGCCAATATTATAAACCAGAACCTATAAAAGAAAATTTAATTAATTAAAAATATATAAAAAAGATTGCATTTTTAACTACTTACCACAAGAAAATATAGATTTTCTCATTGAGAATATTGAGTGCCAGCACACAGAGTGTATCATGCTTTTGTATGGAACCGCTTGGACCAAATTTACGGAATGTACATTTGGTTAATCTTGGAAAGATTTCAATCATTGGATCAAAGCGCATATCCTGATCCATATTCGAAAATTTAACAACATCAGTACCATATGACATAAAAGCACCGCCCAAAAACTTATCCACCATAAAGATATTGACAATCACATTGATGAAGTTCAATAGTTCACAACAGAAATATGCAAAAGAGTAGCCATTATGTGAGTTTAAACTCTCCACAAAATATTTAATAATGCGATCCTGACGATCCTTTCGATACTCTTCTGGCACAGTGACCATGCCACGCAAACCATCAGTTATCATACGTATTTTACCATCTTCCATATTCTTCCAGATCCAATGCGGTACATAAAACATTAGACCCTATATCGAAAAATATAGAAATACCAATTTTAATACATACAAAAAACATATTTTTTTTAGAGTAATTTCATTAGAATTTGATTTTGCTTACCTGAAAGAATAGCACAAATGGTACCCATTGATAATAGCTATGATAACGTTTCTCCTGTCCATATTCATTACCCAATCCAGGTGCAGCCACATCTGTGCCAATCTGTCTATGCTGTTGACCAGGTATCGTAAACGTATATGTTATCCAGCAAAAGGTGTTAATCACATGCATTGGTATAGATCCATCATTGATGCAACTAATGGGATCACCTAGAAAAATTATATAAAATAGTATTATATGTACATATAATATATATGATGTAAATCTATCTAGTTTAATCTATTTTATTTATGCAAATTGATCATGTGTTCTATTTATGTTCTTATTTAAATAGATGCGCATTTATTTAAACAAATTTAAGTACATTTCAAATGTTGTTCATCATAAAGTCCAATCTAAATCTTTAAGTAAATTGTCTACATGGTTAAATGAATAAAGGTTTATGTACTCGTATATGTATATCATTATTGTGGGCACGTCCCAAGCAATGTATGTATGTATGTACATACAGACATTCTATGTACTGCTCACAAGTTTTTGTTTTTTTGTTTTTAGGGTGTGCCGCATCTGTTAGAACGAACTTCAACTTCAACTTCAACATGTAACAGCAGTTGTCTCTATCTTGGTCGCACTTAATAATTGTTGTCTGTTTTTGTTGTTGTTGTTGCGTAAACAATTGGGCTTGTGGTAATAGTATATTAGATGTCTACAGTTTCCTAGAACTCAATTGTCAATATTTATATTTATTTTGACTACATATATTCTACATATATACATACATTTAGAGGCGCTTCTCTTTAAATGCATAAACAATTTGGACTTTTGAATTGAATTGAAAGTTGTGAGTGAGTGAATGCGCTTAACTGGTCTCATTTGTGTGACTCGTTTCGACCAGCTTGAAAGACATACCAACCGCAATCATGACTCATTGTATTCATTTGAAATCTGATAAATGTGAGTCGATAGCATCTTTTAACCATATTTTTATGCTCAGGGAGTTGAGAAAGCGTAATTTGAAATTTTTGTATTATATTTATTTCGAAATTTGTATTAAATCAATAATGCAGTTTATTGGCTTCAACTTCTAGTTGTTGGTTTGTTTGTATATAGTTTATTGCTGCATTAGCGCTATCTGTGTAAGTAACTAAATACTTATTATATGCATTTCTTATAATTTTTTTGACCATTTTTTCATGGTTTATTCATTTGCATGGTTAGCAGTAATTTCACACTTTTGATTTATTTATTTGGTTTTTTTTTTTTGTTTGTGGTATTTGAGTCGTGCTGAGCTAAGCAGGTGTTAAATAAAAACTTACCAATCAAATTGTTAGCAGTTACAATAATGCAACAGGTAAATAGAATTGCTGTTGTAATTCTATAATGGCAACGGAATACCATATTATCGATAACTGCTTTATCCAATAGATAGCGTATCTTGATGAAGCTGGACACAGCCGAGACCATGCCAAAGACCGCCATGATTGTAGTTGTTGTTGTTGTCTCTGTGGTTTTTTCTGTTTTTTTGTGTTGCTAATTGTTGTTCCTGTGACTCTTACTTAACTAAAAGCTGGAAATGAGAAACAAAAAACACAAAAACATAAATTAATTTACTATGCAATTACACAGGGCACTAAAACAATGTCTGACTCTAACAACAAGCTCTGTATTTAGCTTGTAAAAGTATCTATGTGTGTGTGTATATAAGTTTGTGTGTGTGTTAGTTGTGCGTTATCTGGCACAACACATACTTAGACGTGACATATGTATTTGAAATGATGAGCGTCTCGTACACATTTCCGCCGGCATGCCTGCCTTATCGCGCTAGACAAGCTTCACTTACAATTAAGTAAGTGCCTTGGGCAGTGCCGAAACTTGCGAGTTTCATTATTTGAAAAAAAAAGATCTCTCATTGCGTTGCACATATATATTTCTTTTTTGGAGCACTATCTAATCTAATCTTTGTCTTTTGTTATGTCTATGTATGTACGTAGGTTGAATGGCCTCAGATTTGGAGAAAAAAAAGAACTTCTTGGCTCAGAACCGGTAAAAAATGAGCCAAGAGCCAAAGCTTTTGTCAACCCACGCATAAATTTCACTTTGCCTGATGCTATATAATATATACGTACATATATACATCAATATATGTATATTTATGTACACTTTTAAATGCCAAAGCTATTGTAGTCCTCTGTATGAGCGCTCTCTCTCTCTCTCTCTCTCTCCGTCTGTTCTCTATTCACACACAAACGATATACATACGTGTATCGGCTGAGTTAACGGCTTGAATTCGATCTGAAGATCGAGATCAGGTTCTGTTTCTTGGCTTTTGTTTTCTTTTTTTTTTTAAGATATTATATTGGTTTGTTCCAAAAGTGGTGGGTAGGAGGAGGTGGTGGTCTTAGGGGGAATTCTTTGACGCTTTGTTTATATGCAAATTTTGTCAAGTTTTATTGTTGTTTTGTTGGTTTTTTGAATTTCGAATGTCTATGTATATATTTCATTTCAGCACGATATATCGTATAAACTCAACACTCACGCACACACAAGCAGGCCAAATAAAATGTTCTGCGCATTGCATATAGAGTCATCTCTATCGCACTCACTGCAGTTAAAGTCAAAAATATATCTGCATCTGCGCAGCGGCAGCAGCAGCTACTCCTTTTTTTTTTAAATGCATGGCAGCAGCAGCTTCTGCTTTGAGCGCTGTGCATTGAAAGTTACACATAACACACACATGCACATAAATTTACACGCATACGCACACAGATACACACACACACACACAGACACAAAGAGAGAGATACTCAGAGAGCAACAGCACTTCATTTTAACTTCAATTCTTTTTGTACGCTGTCGCCGTCGCTGTCGCTGCTGCTGCTGATGATTTTTTCTTTTTCAATAAATTTTTCAAAAAAAAACTGGTTTTAAGGTATTTTCTTTTCTTTTTTTTTTGCTGAGCGAGAGCGAGAGCCCCAAGTTCGTTTTAGTACGGGTCGGGAACTGTTGCCACTGTTGCGCTTTGCTGCCTGTTTTTTATTTTTGCTACCAACATTAGCAGTCTTCCTTCATTATTTTTTTTTTTTTTGCTTTTCGATACCGCACCACCCTTCATTTTTTTTTAAAGTGATTCTTTTGCTCCTGCCAATTTGGCATTTGGTATACAAAAAATTTATAGCCACTTTGACACTTTAAAAACTCGTTTCTGAGCTCAGTCAGTTACTCTCTTGCCTTTGCCTTGTTTCGGGCCATTAATTTGTTAGCTTGTGTTCTCGCTTTTAATAATTTATGTTGTTTGTTTGTAATTGTATACATTGTTGCAAAAAATGTTTTTTGTTTGGGTTTTTCAAGATTTCAATAGCAAACACACAGACACACACACACACCAACACACTCATATACAACGTTGCCTCAGCTGTAGTTGCATTTGATATCTGCAACAACAAACTGCTGTATCTGTGTGTGAACAGACTATATGTACACATATATACATATGTATACAATTGCAGTTTAGTAGTTTCGCTGTGATTACCGTTTTCGAAAAATGTGCAGCTGCGCTCAGCGGCGATCCAAAACCTACTGATTTGGGAATCGAGCCTCTGGCAAGCTTGGCTACCATTTGCTATTCACATATTCTCTCACAGAAACACACACACACACACCCACCCTCTCTCTCTGTATGAATAACTCTCTCAGCCGCTCTTGAAAGATACATATGTATGTATTTATGCTCTCACTATGTGTATCTTTTAGTCAGTTCTCTGTTGTCTCTCTTTCTCTCTGGGAACCAGTTGGATGATCACAATCGCAACTGGTTCCGGCTCACGACTTGAAATTATGTTCAGATTGCATTTGCACACGGCCAGTTACCTAGCAATTGTTACCTGGGCTGGCCACCTACAGGTAGATGTATATATGTATTTTTACATATATATGTATGTATGTAACTCGCTCACACATTCAGAGCTTGGCATTAGAGACAGGCAAATGGCATTCAATATTGATTTACTTGCTTAACCCCCTCAAACCATGACAACATATCTAGATCAGAAATTATCTTTTGTTTGGTCGGACTACATTGTCAGCGACAGCATTGAAAATTTATTGCTTCATAAGAAACCTGCTGTTGGGTCTTGAAATCGAGCTGAGAATAATGAAGGTGGAGCTGGAAATTTTAAATTCTCTAGTTTCATACAACTCTATTGATTTTATATTGGAGGATTTTAATTTAGATTTGATTTTGATTTAATTTTTGAAAATTAAATTATAAAATAATTTAATTGGATTTAGTTTACAGGTGTTAATTATTTGTATAATAATTTAAAATGAAGATATCTAACAAAAGACAAGTCGATTTATTAAGGCCACCAGTTAAAAAAATAACTATCAGATCCGATTTAAATGGAACCATTCCCAAACTAATTAGCAGTGAACCGATAAAAATGAGAATGCTTCGCACAGAAGAGATTGAGGGAAACAAACCTATTCAGGTTGTATTTGTTAAATATTTTGTAGTATACAATTCCTAGTTAATTTAAGTGATTTCTCTATTAATTAGTCAGTGTTTTATCTGTTGCTCAAAATAAGCCTCTTAAGTGAGTATAGATAAAATTATCTCTCTACATTTCTCGATTATCACTTGCACGTATAATGCGCTTTGGTTTTTTCATTAATTGATGATTTTAATTCTTAAATGGTTTAAGTTATAGCCTATCCGATATACCAATAAAAATATGTCTTAATTTATTTTCTTATACAAAATAATTTTGAATAATTTTTTTTTGTAACTTACAAAGTTGAGGTACAATTTAGTTGAGTTCGTGCGAATCTTATGTGGCAAGTGCTAAACGCTGAAGTGACTGACCAAGCGACAACCTACTATGTATACCCAAGCCTAAAGTTGAAGTGTGTCGCGGATTGTTGCAACAAACTTACAGATACAGATACAAGTATACTATATATTCACGTAGATCAATTTGCATGTGAAAAAACTAGTGAAGAAGAAGAAGCAGCAGCTATGCTAACTTGTTGCTATGGCATTGCAATTTCAACTCCCTTTGGCCAACTTTAACTCCTTTTCACGTTTATTTTGTTGCCTGAACTTGTGGGTAAAGATGACTCAGCTTTGGTTATGTTTATTGCAAGCTCTTTGCTCTCTGGCAAAATGAAATGAAATGATTTTCGAAATGG
The DNA here is from genome assembly GCA_037040065.1 of Dettopsomyia nigrovittata. Taxonomy (NCBI): domain Eukaryota; kingdom Metazoa; phylum Arthropoda; class Insecta; order Diptera; family Drosophilidae; genus Dettopsomyia; species Dettopsomyia nigrovittata. The sequence goes on along the minus strand of JBANCX010000474.1, from coordinate 10,495 downwards.
CTGCTGTTGGAGCTGTAGTTGTAGCTATAGCTGGTGCTGCATGTCCTTTCCTTTCCCTGCCTGCTGTTTTGTTTGTTTATTGTCTGTGGATTGTGCCTTGCTTTGCTTGGTTATGGTTGTGGTTGTGGTCTTGGTTTGGGTTTGGGTTTGCCTGTGCGGGTTTTGGTTTGTGTAAACACATGGCAGTCGCTTGAAATGTATCTCACAGCTACACCTTTTATAAAGACATTAAATGTGAGATATATGGCATGTGTGATTGTGATAAAAATGTATCTGTTACTTCTACAGCGACCTGTAGATACAGATACAATATAAACTCTGTGTTATTCTTGTTACTGCTGCTGCTGTTGCCGTTGCTGTGGTTGACAGCGTTGCTGCTCCTGCTGCCTATCGATGTGTAAATAATTAATTTTTCTGTATTGGTCATTCTTTTGAAAGACTTCATTTGCCTTACCTCATTTCATTTAACTTTATTCAATTTTTTTAACATATTTTAAATTGTTTGTCTTAGTTCTCTTAGTAACTTAATTAAGCAACAATTTGTGAATTAAGACATTAACTTTTGTAGCATTCCAAGTCAATGAAATAACAAGAGGAGCACACGAAAAAAATATACAGACAAATTCAGTGCATACTTGTAGATACTTCTGTTTTTCTTCAATTTTTTTTTCGTTATTTTGATGCGAGCTACATTTTCACCTGTTGAGCTTGGCCCGGGACTTAATTAAAAACGATTTAAAGGGTTCATTACGAGCATTGCTACTGCATACATTTGTTAAGGTAGACCGGCTGGCAAAGCGACGGCATCTGTGCGCACGCGCTTCTCTCATATTTGTATCTACAAGATATATTTTAAGTCGCAGGCATTTCTTTTGGTCACGTCAACTCAACAGCTCCCAGTTGCCAGTTGCCCAGTTTAAGGCGTAACAGAGGTGGCTCACTGCATACAATCAAACAAAGATACACACACACACACATATGTATACAGATAAGCCAGAAGAGCGCGCTCGCTCTTAGCCGGTTCCAGTTCCAAAATGGAAACCACATTGACTCTCATTTTTAATGTCCGCTTACTCTCGCGCTCTTTAAAGTTTACTCTCTCGCGAATCGCTCTCACTTGAGTTACGAGCAACAACAACTAGAAAGCCGTTTAGGCCTCGTTAACAACAAAACGGCTTCTTGAGCTGCTCTGGCCAACGTATTCAGAGACTCGCTAGATGCTCGCCCTCGCGTCATCTCCCTCGCTCAAGCCACTGCCATCTCGCTCGCTGCGTAAGCCAGGTAGAAAATCCAAGCGTAGCCAAGGTAGCAACATCGTCGACGACCACGACGACGTCGGCAACATATTGCTGATGACGTTGGTTCGCTCGCTCGCTCCGCTGTTTGCTGCTGCTGCCACAGGTTAACTCTCGTATGCGCCACCGGAATGCCGTGAACCCATTACCTGTGCGCCTCTATAGTAGTAGTTGTGCTTATGCTTGTTCTCCAGCCAGTGCCTCTTTGGCTGGCTTGAAAAAAATGAAAGAAAGAAAGAAACAAATTGTATGAGCAATCTTAAGACTGGCAGCAATTTTTTGTTGTAAGCCAAATTTATGCGTCATATAGAGCGATTTTCAAATCAATTCAGAAATATTTAAACAATAGAAATTTTATACATTTTTTTGTTTATTATAAATTTCTCTAATATGAATATTATTATGATGATAATAATTATTTTTAAAGGGTATACTAAAATGGTTTAGATAAACATCTTAATTGTATTTTAACGCAATTAAATTTTAATGAATTTAATTTAAAATATAAAACAACTAAAAAAGATTCAAAAGATTACCAAAATAATTCACATAGTTATTTATTATAATAGAATGAAAAAATAAAATATTTTTTATAGAATTTAACTTTGAGCATGCCAAATAAAAGATTTTTAGACATTTTTAAGGAAGATTTCTTATAAAAACTTAAAATAAATAAGCATAAATTGGTTCTGTCTTTATAGGAAACAAATAAAATAAAATGTTTGACAGAATTCTGTTAACCTGTACTATAAAATATAAATTTATTTTTAAAATCAAATATCTATAGTTTTATAACAACTTTATTAATAGATCAATTGATATCGCACCTATAACTATATCAGTAGATCATTCAATTCAATTACATATGATTTCTGTACAAGTGCAAGTACAATTTAAAGATTTTAACTAAAATCAACTCAAATAAAATAGCGTAAAGCAACTTATTTGGTTAGTGTCCAGATTTTGTAAAGACATTTGTTCCCTTTCCCAGGCCCTTTAAATTATATTCCCTTTCTAAATACTCTGTATACTATGTACATATGTATGCATAGCACGTTTTTCTCATTTTTTTCCACCAACCTCGGGTCTCTTACGTATTTTGGGGAGGGGATCTTTTCAGTGTGATTAATGATCTTTTGAAGTTGCATGGCGCTGACTGACCAAATTAAATTTAAGTTGTTGGCGCACAACTCTCCAGTGTGGAGCACGACAATTAATAACGAATGCGTCAATTTCATTAAAGCTCTGATGGTTTTGGCCAAACAAACGCAGCTGGGCTTACCTTAACGATTCCACCCCATTGTCGTTTCATTTGATTTTTTTTTATATACGATTATTTCACTCGTATATCAGCACCTTGGAACGTGACTAAGTGGCAAAGTTATTTTAGCTGTTCTAGTTTATATTTTTTTAGAATCATCTAGTATCAGTAATCACTCATCCATTTAATAGAAGTCAAAGTACATTTATAGAATTTGTTCATTCTTTGTTTTTTTTTTTTGCAGAAAACTGGGCCTCGATCTGGTTCCACGTGTGGGACCGCTGGCTGTAGATCCTCATGGCATTGGCATTGTTAAGCTATATAATGTGCATGTGAATAGTGCTGATAATGCTAAGGCCTCATCGGTATGTAATTAGTCAAATCATGATTCATTTCCACCTGCTTAACTTATTTTCTATATAGAGCCGAGGAACGCTGCGAAGAAAGACTCAGCGAAAGATCCTAAGTCATCATTTGTATTTTTGCATGAGAGACTTTGGCCATCGCATTGGTGGCGATGATGCAGAAGTTTATTTCTTTCTGTACGATGGTAATCGCATGCGACCGTTGTCTGAACGTTTTCTCGTCAAGATCTCCAAAGATGGTTTCTCCAATTATATTGAAAAGTTGCACAGCAATTGCACAGTTTTCACAGATCTCGGTAGTTATTATTTCACCACAAAAAAAAAACTTTCCGAAATTAATTTTTCTTTTAATTAGGTGCCGCCGATCTCAATGAGGAACTCCATCTTGTGGCAGTTGTTATGCGTGTGGGTAAGATTATACAATCCGATTCGATTAAGAAGACTGAGAAGAATAGCACCTGCGGTACGGGAACCACCTATCGACGGCCATTTGGTGTTGGCGCACTTTCGCTGGCTGATATTGCTCAATTTGATATAAACCTGGAGCAGCAGACCTCGGAGGAAAGGGAATACAATTTCAAGCTGTATCAGAGTGAGGAGAAGGATTTCCATTTGTTGCCGGAGTTAATAATTAAGAAATCCAGCGGTAAATACTCACCCATACAGCCTGGTCATCAGAATGCACAAGGAATTGTGGTATCGCTTAAATTATTGCATGGCGGCTTGGGACAGGCACGTCAGGAGCAACCTTTGCTCTTTCAGGGCACAACGATTACACGTAAAATGGGTTTCCCTGATGTCATCATGCCTGGCGATGTGCGTAACGATCTCTTTCTTACCCTGGAACGCGCCGAGTTCGAGCGAGGCGGTAAGAACACGGGCAAAAATATAGTCGTCACGGTTGTTGTACTGGACGTGACCGGAAGCGTGCTCACCGATTGTTTGTGGGGTGCCTCTGGTATGGATGCAATGCCGCAATATCGTTCCATGATTCTCTATCATCAAAATGCGCCCAGTTGGAACGAAATGCTGCGTCTGAGTGTACCCATTGATAAGTTTTCCACAGCCCATGTGCGCTTCGAATTCCGGCACTGCTCAACGCGAGAGAAATCGGAGCCCAAACTGTTTGCATTTAGCTTTGCAAGACTTATGGACACGAGTGGCGCCACTTTGGGCGATGGGCAGCATGAACTGTTTGTGTATAAGTGCGAAGATCCCGCCAAGCTACAGGCAGTCAACTATTTGCGACTGCAATGCCGACCCAGAGATGCCCAGGCCAAGTTGGATTGCGGTGGTTGCTTTAGTCGCAGCTCCAAGGAGGTTTTCGTTGTTCGCTCCTTACTCTGTTCTACAAAGCTGACACAAAATGCGGACTTGTTGTCGCTGCTGCAATGGCGTGCCCACCCCGAAACCATACAGGATTCGCTGACGGGTGTACTGCGACTAAACGATGAGGAACTGGTTAAATTTCTGCAGGACGTGCTCGATGCACTATTTGCTATGTTCTCCAATGAGGAGGGCAATAGCACACAGCACTCAGGACTCGTATTTCACGTGCTCGTCAGCATCTTTAGTCTGCTGCAAAGCAACAAATTCCAGCATTTTAGACCCGTGATGAATGAGTACATCGAGAATCATTTTGCCGCTGCACTAGTCTACAAAGGTCTCATCACATCCGTGGAGCACATGGCTGTATTTATGACCAAGGCGGAACATCCGGATCCCTTTCAAAAGTGTTTCGGCTCATTGGAATATATCTTTAAGCTATTAATTCAATCGCGTAAACTATTTGCAAGAGCAACTGGTGGACAGTATGAGGACTCATTTAGACGGGATCTACACTCGTTGTTTACAGCCTTAAATGGTATGTTGGCAGTACCATCCTATGATGTTATCATACCCACTCAAGAAGCGCTGCTGAATTCAACTGGCGTCGTGCTGGAACAGCTTAAGGATACTCTGCCCGCACCAGAGCTTGGCATGTTAGCACGCAATATGTTAGATGCCATACCACGTGGAGCACCCAATCGCTTGATACAAGCTAAACTGCAGGCTGTCAAGGATCTGGTGTCCGGTGAACTCTTTCACGAGGATGGTAAGTCAAACAAAAGTTTGGGAGTTATTGCGTTTATAATCTGTGTTTTAAACACAATGCTTCCTGCTCCATTTAGATTCACGCACTGTTGTCTTATCCGTGGCCTGTAAGCACCTGCGCATGCATCTAAGTCGTCGTGATGAGCTGCGTTTGTGCGCCGAAATTCTGTCGGAGATTCTAAGCCAATTGTTCGAATTGCAGCGGGAACAGCGCGATAAGGTAACCAATACATTGCAGCATGATCTGGACTCATTATGCAAGAATATATTGGGGATATTGATCCGAACCATAAGCATTATCATGGAGGGATCAAATGCAGTGCTGCCAGAGCTAGTGGCCTGTCTGCTCGGGCTGTTACAGCTGCTAGATGAGACACATTACAAACGCTTTTGGGACGAGCTAACGCCCAACAAAGATCCGCGTGATTTGAAGGATTTTCTAAGCAAAACTCTGGTGGTCTATGAAGAGCTGCTAACTCAAGACTGGTTAGTCTTTCCCAATGACTGGCTGGTAATGAAGCTGGCTGCTAATGATGTGCTACGCAAATCTCTGGAAGAGTTTGCCAAGCCACTTGTCTATCGTTTTCTGGGACTGCAGGCATTCGACTCACAGCTCTGGTGGAGCTACTTCAGTCTGGCAGTTGTCTTCCTAACGCAACCCTCTCTGCAGTTGGAACAATACAGGGAACCAAAGCGTTTAAAGATTCTACATTCACATGGTGATATGCGTGTACTGATGGGTTTTCAAATACTCAGTATGTGGTCACAGTTGGGCGAACAGAAGCTACACTTTATACCCTCAATGGTAGGTCCATTTCTAGAGGTGACACTGGTGCCAGAACCAGCATTACGAAAGGCAACACTCTCCGTATTCTATGATATGATGCAATGTGAACAGGTGAGTTAAACAATGATGATGTCAATCGGATAACAATTGAAAGGATTATATATATATAGGCCGCACGTGGTTCTTTCCGTTTGGTTGAGAGCGAGCTTATTGATAAACTGGATTTGCTTATAAGTGAGAATAAGGGCGATGATGAGTACCGTGAACTCTTTAGTACCATGTAAGTATCTTCATAAGTTATCTATTATCATATGTATATACTATTTGTATTTATATGTATATTAAATTGTATATATATGTATATGTTTGTATAAATAAATGTTCTCACCTCACACTCATTGCAATCGCCATACATAAAAAGGGAACATCTCAGCTTGGTGTAAGTTCAATTTGCATTTTGCCTTTTGCTGTAGTTTATTTTCATATCTCTTTTTAGTTTGTATTTCACCTACGCTTTTGTATTTCTGTTCCATAAATCTTTACCTTTTCTTTGATAGTTCACTTTTTTTTTAGTAACTTCCAACTGTACATCAATCAGAAATCCAATTTAATTTTTTTCTTTCTTTACTTGCACGCACAGTTTGCTGGAGAAGGTGCAAACGGAGAATCCCAATTGGAAGGATGCCGGTACTGCATTTATTGCCTCTGTCACACGATTGCTGGAACGGTTGCTCGACTATCGCAGTGTAATGCAGGGCGAAGAGAATCGGGATAAACGTATGACCTGCACTGTAAATCTACTCAATTTCTATAAAAATGAAATCAATCGGAAGGAGATGTATCTAAGGTAAGTTTATCTCTAAAACCTAATTGAAATATACATATTTTATATCAGTTTAAGATTATTTTCTTATATGTAGAATCAAGAATATAAATTGAAGAGATTTCGAATATTTATTTTATTTTTAATCCAAAATAATTATTATATGAGATATTAATTGAAGAGACCAAACATTCCTAACAAACATCGGACATCCGAATCCGTAATAAACTTTGGTTGAAAATATTGAAATTCAGTTATCGAATTTTTTTGAATTTATTTATACCCTATATTATTATTATTACTACCTTATAGATATATCTACAAACTGCACAACTTGCATCTTCAATCAGAGAACTATACGGAAGCAGGCTATACACTCAAGTTATATGCCTCGATGCTGAGCTGGGACCGAGAAACCCAAAGCTTTGCGCCCTTTGATAACAGCGGACAACCGGAGTGGCAGCGAAAGGAGCGTCTATACCAAGAGGTCAGCTCAAGTGGAATTCATTTCTCTTCAATATATAGATTTCTTTAACATTTCCCCTTACAGATACTCAAGTATTTTGACAAGGGCAAGTGCTGGGAGAAGGGTATACCATTATGCAAGGAACTGGCCCAGTTGTATGAGACCCGTCGCTTCGATTATAATAAATTGAGTGATATACTCATACTTGAGGCAAAGTTCTTTCAGAATATACTGACACAATTACGGCCGGAGCCGGAATATTTTCGAGTAGGCTTCTATGGCATGGGTTTGCCACTCTTTGTCAGGGTAAGCTATATATATACATATATATATTATTAGAGAATTGTATTTATTTTGGAAATTGTAGAACAAGCAGTTTGTCTATCGTGGCCTGGAGTATGAGCGCATTGGAGCCTTTACGCAACGTCTACAAACAGAGTTTCCAAGTGCTCAGATATTAGGCAACAATAGTCCACCAGATGCAGCTATATTAAATGCACCCGAACAGTATATACAAATTAGTAATGTGAGGCCCGTGGGGGATGCACAAGCTCTTAAGGCAGCCATGGTGCCTGTGCCGGAGAAGATAGCTCGTTTCTATGAGGTAAATGATGTGACACGATTTATTTATGATCGGCCCATGTACAAGGGTCCCATTGACAAGGACAATGAGTTTAAGTCGTTATGGATCGAACGCACTACGTTAGACATAGCCAGTGCATTGCCTGGCATTCTGCGCTGGTTTGAGGTAAAGCAGAAATCCGTGCAGGAGTTGACACCCGTTGAATATGCATGCGAGATTATCAACAATGCGGGAAAAGAGCTCTCAGAGCTCATTGTGCAATACCGACGTGATCCGAAACGCAATATAAATCCGTTCTCTATGCGACTTCAAGGTACTATCGATGCCAATGTCATGGGCGGCATTAGCAAGTACCAGGAAGCCTTTTTTTCGGAGCACTTTTTGAAATCTCCCCAGGGCGCTGGCCAACAGGCTAATGTCCAGCGACTCAAGATTCTCATACTGGAGCAAATACAAATTTTAGAACAAGCTTTGGAGCTGCACGGTCAACTAGCACCGGCCGGAGTACAACCATTGCACAATCGTCTGCTGGAGCGCTTCTGTCAGCTGAAACAGAGTCTGTCCGGCATGGGACGCCTAAAGCGGCAACCCTCGGAGAGCATTGTAAACACTCCGTTACCTCCATTGCCAACGGAACAGCGTACAGATCACAAAAATCTTTCCAGTGCAAATGCCAATTATGTATACGAGCTGGATGAGATATATACGCGACCCGGCGATACATTGCGTCCGGTCGAAACATTGAATTCGTATCAGACATTGAGCAAGGAAAGCTTAAGCATACCATTGCCAGTAAATGAGATTGGAGACGCACCGCCTGTACCCAATCGTCCACGGTCCCAGAACTTTGTCGCTGTCAACGGTAGCGTGGATAGTCCTGAAGTACCGCCGAAACGGCAGAACAGCAACAGTTCACCCAATGCACCTCCTTTACCGCCTCGAGGTATTACGCCAGATAAGCGTGCCTCTAATCCGTTGATTTTCAACGACTTTGCCACAAACGCAGATACCACGGCTAGAAGGCATTCAGCACAGCAGCAGCATAGCCAAAAGTATTCGGTGGTCGACATTAGTTTTGATGATCCCGAGGCGGATCAGCAACCGCATTCGCTGCCCCATAATCTTCAAGAGGCCGGTTGCCATTTGAACGTTTGCTTTGCACCCAATGACTTTCGGGATTCGGGCATCTCAACAACTAGCTCCCGTGAACTCAACCAAATGAACAATTTGAGCGAGGAGTCATCATCCTCCGTCTCAATGAGCACAGTCCATCACCGGGAGCATTGTCGCATCAGTTCAAATGGTAGTCTGGATATGAATATGCATGCGGGTAGCATGAATATAACACAACGTGACAGCTCTACCAGTTCCTTTGATGTGGAGGATATACCCATGCCGCCGCCACCCATACCACCCAAATCGATTGGGTTGGGCGTGCTTGGGCCCATTGCCTCCTGTGACGAGGCCATTTCACCAAACACACATTCATCGCTCAATCATTCCATTAACAATCACAACAATCAACAGCAGAATGGCGACGGCGAAGTTGATGGCTATAGCTCCCCACAGCATCAAATGCCTAATGGCAATGGCCTGGCGGGGAGCTCTGCCGTGGCGCATGTGCCAACTGCTGTTGAAGCAGCCATTGCCACAACCACAGCTACCACAGTTTCATCCAGTAATCATCACGATGGCAGCACTTTTTGAGTTACAATATGTCGCTGCCATCATCCACCCGATCAGCCGCATCAGCCACACAAACCATCATCGTCCACATCCACATCGAGTAGCATGGCCACAGAGACGGCGACAGAAACTTCAGATTCAGGTTCATCCACAACATCAGTTACACCACCACCACCGGCACCGGCACCACCACCTCCGCAATTATCATCATCGTACAATCATTTCCATAACACTCATGCGCAAACGCCATTACCGTTGACGCATTATTGCCAGGACTGTATGTCCTCGCCGTCACCAACACCCACAATCATTACGGAACAAGCCCAGGTGCATGCTACACCTGGGTTAATTCAAGAACAACAGCATGAGCCGCATATTGAACATTGCTCCTGCGGTCTTAGCTTCTCTGTGCAACAACCCAGTACACTAGAACCTCACGAGCAAGCTTATCCAATGGAACAACAATTCAGCTGCCAGCATCATCATCATCATCATCACCAACAGCATCACCATCTGCAGCAGCTGCAGCAGGAACACCAACATCAACAATGCCAAACTCAGGCAACCCATGCCCATGTCCAGACCGACTTCTCCTACTAAGCAATCAGTCAAATAACCCACAGAGTGTGAAAAACTATTTCTATAATATATATAATTAATAGTATTGTGTCGATATTAATATAATACATAAATATATTTAAGTATAAATACATTTTCTACATATTTAAATAATTTTATAATTTAAATAATTATTATTTTTGGTGCCAAATAACCGCTGCATATCCAAAGCGCAATCTACAATCAATTGAATCATTTTAACACTTAGACCTGATTTCTTACTAATAAAAAAAGATTCTTAAAAATGAACTCTTCAAAATTTTTATTTGATATTTTTCTGTTTTTTTTTATGAATTTTTTATATAATAAATAAATAAAAAGGTTGCTTTAAGAAACTTTATATAATTTAATTATAAATATTATTTAAGAAATTATATTATGAACAAATATTCAAAATGGGGAATTGTCGCTAAAAAAAAACAAAATTAAAGTTACTAAGCCAGATCAATATATTCAAATGATTTGTAATCTCTCTCTCTCTCTATATATATATATATATATATATATATATATATAT